>VDFB02369182.1:0-32763 GCA_007258455.2 Sequoia sempervirens
AAATAATAAAGATGTTAAGGGTTTATTATAATAATAAGTTGCATTTTGTTAGTTATTAAACTTAGTGGTTAAAATAAATTGATTATTAGGGAAGTAACACTTGGAGGGAAATGATTTATTTATATTAAAAGAATTGAATAAATAAAATATAAAATCAACCATAAGTAAAATATTGTTATTTCTTAATCAATCTATTGAAGAGTTGATCCAATGAACGAATATGCTTGTCTTTGGCTATGGAGTCTTTTATAAATATTTGATAGTTAGAATGTTGAATTTTCCTTTGTAATTAATTCTTGTAAATATGGGGGAAATAGAAGGATAGTGATATATTTTGAAAATTGGTGACACATTAGAATATTGGGAATTAGGGTTATGCTTTTGTAACTAATAGGTTTAAGGTAAATATTGTGCAAGGGGTATATTATTTTATTGCTGTGAAGATATTGCTTTTAGGTAATATTCATAATATTAGTAGTTAATGAAGTGAATGAATTAGAGTAGATTAACTGAAAATATTAATTTTATTTAGGTTAGGGTTGTGCTGTGAAGAATTAGATTTTTATCCCAGCTAGATAAATGATCTCTTATTATTAATCATTGTATCTAAATTAGGATGGAAAAATAGGTTAAAAGTTTTTAACGTGAGATTTAAATTAAGGAAAATTATAATATAAAGTGTATCTTGAATTTCTTACATGTTCTCTTATTGGTGATTTAATTTTATAGTATTAATTTCATGATATCTTTTATATTTCTTTTAGAATGAAATAAATGTTATCTTAATATCTAAACTTCTCGCATGCTTTTAGGATTGGCTAATGGATACTCTTGGCAAATAGGTAGTTGGTTACTAGAATAAAATATTGCTACAATTACTTGTGAATTATTGTGCCAAGGAATGAATTAGGTAAATAATTAAAGTAAAATGGTTATTTCGATAGGTTGTTTAGTAAAATATTATTTAACAAAAGATTTTTACGGAATAAACATTATTGAATTAGGTATTTAATTTTGTTGTAGATAAATGAACTGTGTATTTAGTTAAAGTAAATTGATTTATATGGTTAATTAAGTTTTAGGGTTCACTATAGGAGATATGTGATTCTACATTTACATAGTTTCTTTTACTTGAAGGTTAAATGATAAAGTTAATTTTAAGTGAGGATAAATCCAAGGTTCATAGGTTCATTAATTTAAATGATACTGATTAAATGTTAAATGGTTTTAATTACCTTTTTGTTATCTAATGAGTCTGTGAATGATAATTATTTATCAAACTACTGTGTGAAATAATCTATTAGTGTCGTCACCTTAGTATTATAATAAAGTTGTCAATTATAGAATTGTCATCTTAGTATTACATTTTAAAGTTATAATTAGAATTCCTATTAAATAGTTGATGGAGTTGGTTATCTTATAAATGATATAGTTATTTTAAATATAATTATTTGTAGTAAATACTCTCTTAATTAAATTAAGTGGATATATTAAAATAAGTGGTAAAAACGTTGAAATAATGCTTAAATTAAAGGAAGGTCTATAACCAATAATGTGTGAGTAAATGTGTTTTAAACAAAGTGTTGTGATTACTGGTTAAGTGTTATTTAATTGTTTTAAGATGGGTGTTATTTGTGGGATATTTATGGAGATGTCTCAATGGACTGTTCATTGTAACTGTTTTAAGATAGTGTTCTTAAAGGTTGATGTGTTGATGGTTTCCTTGTATGGAATTATTCCTTAAGACTTTGTGATTAATGTGTTTATGTTCAGAAAATGATTTATTTATAGGAGTTAGAAAATTAGAATTATTAGGTAGTTGAGTTAGGTATTATGTTATTGAGTAGGTTAGTAAAGTGATTAGAGAGGGAGTTTCCTTATGTTAATAATTTGGGTAACATTGATAGATTAGTTTATTCTCAATTTGATTAATTTCAAGTGGGATAGTTAACTAGAAATAATGAAAAGTAGAGTTTTGTATGTTGTTGATGTATGTAGATAATATTGGCGATAAGGATTATTTCTGTTTAGGTGGGAGAATTGATTTATAAGATAAATGGAAGTAGATAAATTTGAAAACTTTAAATAGTGGGGTATTATGATAAAGGCTAGTGAATGATTGTTGATTCGATAAATGTTTTGATTAATTATATTTAGTTAAACAAAGGGTTTATGTAAATGAATAAAATTAGATGATCTTTTCTAAGTCAATTTCCCTCATATTCTTTCTAGAAAATACTTGTGATTGATATCAAGATCAAATTGTTGGTTTGAGTGGGTTGATCTTCGAAGGGATATTGTTGTTATAATGTGTAAATTGGAATATATTTGTGTTTGAAAGAGTATACTTGTGAATAGTGTTTTATGGCTTAAACCATTGGATGTTATTTTCAATTCGTAATATTGTGCTATTCTTAAATGTTGGAAATGATTGATCTTTAAACTAATGTTCTTTTTAGATGGTTTCAAGTTACTTCTTATTGAATGAATGGATATATTATATTTGAATTAGTGGTTTTATATATTGTCTCGATAGGTCCTTTCAATGTGACTTTTCGTGAGCTGATTTTGAGTTAGGGACTTTCTCTCATTTAACTTACATTTCTATATGTTTTCTTTTGCTTTCTACCTAAGTGGCAATTTGGTTAAGGTTATCTTTGTTATGATTGACAGTTCTGCTTGAGTTGTTAATGAGTCAAATTGAAAAGTTCTTTGAGTTATGGGTATTCCGAGAGGAGAAAATAGAGGTTTCCCTTGGATTCCTGATTTAGTTCGTGTCAAAGTTGTTGGTGTTGTTGAGTGGAGTTGTTGATCTTATTTTGGTGTATTTTCTCATTATATTTATATTGGAAATAGTCCTTTGAAGTCTTGCAATTATTGCTGTCAGTTCTTTGATGGGGAAACCCTAGTGTAACTTTATGAGAATCTTCCAGAGGTTTATTTTACTATTGGTTAATGTTTCTCCTTTTATGTGCCCTTGTTGTGGCAAGTGTTTTGGTTTCATGTTTTTGAAAGGGTTTTACATGAATCGTTGAGATTTTGATTATGTATTTATGGCAAGATGTGTAATGCCTTGCATGCTTCTCTGTTGTGATCTAATGTACTTGTTATGTTGTACAACCCTTGGATTTGGTTTTTATGTTTTGAGTGTCTAGAGTGGGAGTGGCTCTAAGTGGGTGGTCGGCGCATAAAGGGGCGCTTGGATAGCCCTCGTTAGAGTGAAATTAAAAAGTGATAATTTAAATAATTAATTAGGGGGTAGGTAGAGTCACATTTAAAAGATAATTGATGCCTCATCCACCTTTGAGTGCTACCACAGACTAAAGGGGATTGAGAAGGCCGTGGTTGGCAAGATCGTTGCCTTGTCTTCATGAAAGGTTAACGGTTCCGCATGAGCAACCCTATGGAGTGGTACCTTGAGATAGGAAGCCTGGATAACCATAGATGGAGGCGGCTCCTAGCGCTCGAGTTGCCTGGATAATTCGTCAGTAGACGGAGGTGGCACCTTGCGTTAGTGGTAGCCTGGATAATCCATGTTAAGCCATGCGATGACACTCTCCTCTAACACTCCTTCTTATGTTGTTTCTTTGGAAATCCTCTGGAAGTGGGTCTTTGTCTTGAATTGATGGAACATAGTTGTTTTGAATTGATTTATGGTTTTACCCTATTTGATCTTTGGTGTATTCTTTGGTCTTGTATAAATCTTGTGGACGTTTGGGTTTTGACCTTGTACTCTTATGGTATTGTGATATGATGTTATTGTATTGTATCATTGCATTTCTGAATTATGATATGGTTTTTAATTCAACTTGATTTGAAAGTGTTTTATGATCTTCCTTTGGTTCCTTGTTTACTGGCTATTGTTTTGATTTATGTGATGAGATTTATGACTCCTGGATGTGGTTGATTATATCATTTTAATTCCTGAGTGTTATGATACCTTGGTATGTTGTTGAGTCTTGTGGTTCCATGTTTGGATGTTCTTGGTTGAGGTCTCTTTCTTGTTAGCTCCTAGCACGGGGGGTGGGTCTTCAGACTCACATGGTCAGGTGGAACGTGCTAAGCACCCCATTGGGTCCCCAGTCGAGGATTGAGAGGTGCGGATTGGTGCTGTTGCAATGAATCTAGAGTTGTATTTTTCTTGGAGCCAGTTATGATACTTTGTATTTCTCTAATTATTTGTATCATGGTATCTTGTGTATGGTTTCCATTCATATTTGGAACACTTTTGTATCATTGTACTTCTTAAACATTGTACTGTAATGTAATGTAACATTAAACCTTGTGTAGATATTGGCCATGGTGATTGTTATTTAATGTGTTAAGTTAATCATGTATATGTTGTATTTATGTTTTCAGATGGCTTCTTATCAATGAATTTTTCATGTATGTGTTATATTTGTTATTGTTTACTTTATATCTTTAGATTTTATTCTTTATGGTTGTTGTATGGATCTAAGTCGCGTAATGACTCCTCGTGTACCCCAAGGGATGTATGTGTTAATGAATCTATTTAGATGAAATTCATGTTATGACTTAATGTGTATTACATGTATGTTATGTTTAAAAAAAAAATTTGTGCTGTAATTATTGTGTTGTTGTACTTTGGGGTTCGCACGGCAGGGCGTTACAACCATGATGTTGAAGGATTAAGTTTATTGCAAATTTATTAAATGTTAACTATGATGATGTGTTATAAACCTTGAATCCCAAGAAAATAAATTTATTGCATGGAGAGAAAGTTAATTTGAAGAATAACAATAAATTTAAGAGTTAAGTTTGTGGCATAACAAGAAAGCAATTTTATTAAAGAGATAATTATTAATACCTGAAGTTAGATGGCATTTTGTTTGCATGAATTCAATTTTACTACTTACCATTCAGTAAAACAAGGAACTTCTCATTTAATAAAACATAAATTTAAGCTTAAAATTTAATTTCTAATAGTCATAATTATTATCATAGAATTGTAGTTATTGTCATAAAGTTATAGTGTTGTCATAAGATATAAATGTTGTCATTCCTCTATTTTAAAATCTTCTATAAATAGGTCCATACTCATAGTTTATCACCATTTTATGAAGAAGAGATGTATATTCTAAGTTCATTAAATATATTCGACAATAGCTAGTAATCATTTCCATGTTTTCTTAAAAGGAAATTAAATACTATCTCATAGAACCATGGTTTGGACTAAATCTTCATCAATCATAGATGTTAGTTAATTTGTTGTGTTAAATTAGGGTAACATTATGAAAATTAAGAAGTTCATAGGATTTATATAATAATTTGAATAAGCCCATCCTTTGATTGTTAATTGGACAAAATATTTTATTATTTAATCTATTCAATTGATACCCCTTTTGAAAATTCTATCAATTTATTTATTTTCAAAGGACAATATAATTTCAAAATTAAATAAAAAGAACTATTTTATTAAAAGAATATTAATTCTTATATGTATATATATAATTTAGCTTAAATGAATTAAATGTTCTAAATAACTTTAATATAAAAAACCATATTATTAAACATATGTATTTAGATATATTTTATTTTAATAATAATAAACTAATAATTTATTTGTTTGTAAATTTCATTTTATTAAAAATTAATTCATATTTCTAATGACATTAAAAAAATTAAAAGAAATATTATTTCTTTTTAAATAAACATAAATGAGAATAAATTTATTTATTTATTTATTTTCTCTTAAATATATTGATTTAAAGATGAAAAAAAAAGGAAAATTAATTTCACTCGAGATTTAGTTTGGAAAAAGAAAGAATGGTAATGACAGGGTATGTGCAAGATCATGATGGGCCAAAAAGTGGCACTATGATGGATATGTGTAGGGTGTGTGGCTGACAAGTTTCTTTTTACCCAAAATTGATGAAATGAAAAAAAAAATTAAAGGAGATTCTCAACTTTCCACCAATATAAATTATGCTTTACTTTGAATTTAATAAATAATTATTATTCATTTTCTATTTGAATTATGACTAAAGTCCTGATTGATAGACTGATTGAAAAACATCAATAGCTTTCAAACGATAACACATTTTTTGAATCTAAAACATGTGTCACATTCTATGCTTCGCATAATATAGGATTAACAAAAAAAAAATGATTTTCATGAAGTTTTGACCAAGTTAAGATGGTAAGACATACTAGTTTCTATAATTTTAAAAATTGTAATAAAAAATTTATAATTAGTTATTTACTTGGAAAAAACTTACAGAAAAATATGCATCACATCGAGACAGGAGTCCTCTACTTATATCTAAAATATTACAAAAAAATATTATCATTTTATTGTAGTTAGGGTGGTCAGATAGACACCTACTTATTTTCTACCTAAAATTTAAGTACTACTACATTGAAATTTTAAAATTTCTCCAAATAGATTTAAAAAAAAACCCTAGTAGTTTAGAAACTACATTCAATTCACTACAAATTCTATTCTTACATATTTTTTAAATAATATATATAACCTATTCAAATTTTTATGTCAAGTGGCCTAACTCTGATTTTTCTAAATTTTTTGCCACTTAAGGGCCTATTTTTTCCATGATGATTGTACACATACCCAACAACAATAATAGATTGATTCTAACTTTATTTTAAAATTTTATTTTTACAAAACAAGGATAGGAAAGAGAGTAATAGGTTGATTCTAACTAATTTCCAAATTTAATTAGTTTTGTAAAAGAAAATCAAAAGAAGGGAACTTGGATGTTGATGGAGTTGCAATAGATTTTCTTCCAAATCTTCTCCTTGTGCCTTCTTCAACTTGGTTCTACTTCCTCCAATCCTGTCTAAAATATTTTTTCAAAGTGATAGAATAAGGATATCATTCATGTGTTTTTTATGAGAGAATAAATGGCCTCAATTTATAGACTTGAGGAGAGGTAAATGGAGGGCCAAGATTGAAAATTGATTCAATGGCTAGGATTGTTTGAGAAGATGGAGTTTGGATTTATAGCCTCACCTTGTGACAAGTGGGATTTGAAAATAGACCCACATGGCATGGGGAGAGGAGCCAAGGGTGTTCACACATGTGTGAGCACACCTTGGGAGAGGTCGATATGACACGTCCCCACACATTCCCCGAGATTATAAAACTCATCTTTCCTCTTTAAGTGACTTTTGGGGGATTCATACTTTCCCCAAAAAGGTCATATTATATTCTCAATAAGCTCCCACCCCATAGGTATTCACTCTAGGGGTTAATTTTTACCATAAAGTCAATAAAAAAGTCCAAATAAGTCTATGCAAGAGAATTCTAATTTTAAAATACAAATTTTGATTTGTGAAAACACCTTGGGTAGAGGAGATGTTGAGATGTCTATGGCATGTAAGAGAGAGGGTTGCTTGATAATGAAATGTCTATGACATATAAGAGAGGGGGGGTTTAACCATGTGTGCTCACACATGTGTGAGCACCATAGGGAAGCCAAATGACTCAAAGAGGAAAGGTCACCTTCATGGTGTCAACTCCCACACAAGGGTGAGTGGGGATGAGTTGTAAGCTGATAGTGACTTGTGCATGCAAATCACATGTGAGGGAGATTAGAATAAATTTAAAATTTGAGAAAATGATATTGAAGATTAATTAATTAATTAATCTAGGATTAATTGATTAATGGATTATGGAAGATAGTGACATCTGCCTAATCATGATTAATTAGATAAAATGATGTATTATATTAATTAATGTGATTTAGAAAAATGTGGCTAATTTTGTTAATTAAGTATAATGATATATTGTTCTAATTAATAATGCTTAGGATAGGATGGGGACACTTGTCGTATAATGACTTAATTTTTATTCAAAATTATTTTATTCCTTATTTTTCCATTTCTCCAATGCCATGTGGTGAAATTATTAATGAAACAATTATTTATTAATATTTTTAACTTTTATTTGTTCCTTTTCAAGATTTTTCATTTAATAATTTAACAAAAAAAAAATGTTCTTTATTTATTCTCTACCTTCATATATAAATTAATTGTATAAAACCACTTGCATAATATTACAACACAAAATTATAATATGTCTAAAGTTTTAACAAGAAGAGGGTCATGGCATTGTACAAGTGAAAACTTGCTCTCTATTTGGCTTCATTGTCACATGGCAACCAAATTATGTAGGATACATCACTAGCACTTTGTTCATTTTCTAATTTTGCAAGTGTCGACATTTGAGGATAGTGATTAAGACCATAGGAAAACATAGTCTTATCATATTTATTAAACCCCTCATAATGATTATGCTCAGAGAAGGGATCATGCTTCAAAAATAATGTGCAATCCTCTTGTGTGTTGAGCCAGGATTGCTTACACATTTGTAACTCCTTCAACTCAATTGCACCATAGGTAAGTTTATCTTGATCCCAACATAGCCCAAGCACATTGTTACATGCTTTAAGGTTCTAAAAATTTGGTTCATCAATACTCAAAGTACTTTCATCTTCATTCAAATCATGGAATTTAGAAGAAAAATCAACATCCCAAATAGAAACAATGTTTTCCATCTCAAGTTAAAAGACAAGATTATCCACATCCAATATGTTATCACAGAGAGTAGTTTCATGTAAAGGTTTAGATGACTCAAAAAATTTATTTGCAACAAATTCATCATGGTGAGTGTTCAAGACACATCCACTATTGGAAAGAGCATCACATTCAACATTATCTCTTGTTACTCCAACTTGAAAATCTGAAGTATATTGCCCATGAGAAGGGCTATGAGTTGCAGATTCAGAGAAAAGGTTCTCATATGCATCTATGTGATAAACACAATTGTATTCTTCATGTGTAAACTCAATAAAAAGCTTTATTAGTCGTACCAATATTTGTCTCTACCTTTTCACTTTCACATACAACCACATTTGTGCTATTCTCATACAAACATTCAATGATAACTTCAAAACCAGCAAAAGGAATGGAAGAAGGTGAAGAATCAAACAAGAAATGAGTTCCTTGTTCATCACTTTCATTACCAACATATGTATGCTCCTCATAATCAACTAATTGAACTGATTCATCAAATGAATTTATTGCACACATATCTTCTTCTTTTTCCATATTATTGCAACAATCATCAAGGCCACATTCCTCACTATCAAACTAAAAATAATTGTTTGTTTTTCATTACAACTACTTGTGGATGATCTTTCCAACTAAAATTCATTGCACACTTTTTCATTTGCATCTGATACACTAATATTTAAAAAAAAAAATACTAAATCAGCAAATTCCTTTGTCTCATCATGAATACTTGCATAAAAAATATATTGAACAAATGTAGAATCGACATGATCAATTGTATCATAAGATTGTTAATCACATACTTCTCATTCAAAGAGTAAATTCAATTCACATCCCTCTTCATGATCTTGGCTTAGAAAAATTGGAATCCCATTATTCTTCACAACATCACACTCATTGCTTGAATGGAAAATATCATCAACACAATTTGAATTGAGCTGATCATTAGGAAGTTGTTTGCATCATTCATATTCACATAGTTGCTAATTTCATTAGCATTTTTACCCAAACTTGAAGACAACAAACTTTGTATATATTCATTCCTTCTTTTATCCAAATTATCTAAAAATGTGTAAGGCATCTGCATACTCAATATTCTATAATTCTTTATCAATGGACTAGATCCCTCCTCAAAGGCTTCAAAATACATTTGAATGCAATCTAGAGTACTAGGTCTAAAATTTTGAGGGACTAGTGAAAGAGAAAAAAAAAATCTATGACTGAAATCAATGGTTGAATCTTCATTTTTTCTTTTAATCTCCTTTAACCTTGTGACAAGTTCAGAAGGTTCTCTTGCAACTTCTTCTCTATAAGCATTCACTAATTTATCCTTGTAGGAGAAGGAATTCTCAAGAAAACATAAATATCAGTCCTTAGCTATAGCCTCAAGAGATCTAAAAAACAATATCATCCACATATCCTAATCTCCAAATGAATGTTTCTCCATGAACATAGAAAAACTTTGGGCATGTGCATCTCCTTCACACACATTGTATCCATCAAATCTAGGCATATGTTTGTAGACTTGAGTTGACATACTTTCAAACTTGTAATCAACCCATGACAAGTTGAATTGGTTATACAATGGATCAAAATAATTGACAAAATATGCAACAATATGGCTATTAGATATAACATGGTTATCATTCATTTCATCATGAGTATTAAGGCTGCAATATTCATATAGGTTTGTTTTCTCTATGGGTTGATAAAAAAAATAGTCTTTATCACTACATGATGCATTATCATTGTCATCTACTACACCATCCAGATCTATTTGATCAAGTCTAGAAAAGGTACCATCACATAGGTTCTAGTTAGAAAACTACTTCCAAGCTGCTTTATCATTTCTAGAACTGTCTTTGTGTACACTAAAATGTCCTTTATAGCATGTAACAAAGGAATTTTAATGTTAACATTACAGATTTCATTCACAAAATCAAATTCAAGTTGCAAAAATTCCTCTTGTATAGGTTTTGAAAGGAACTGGTAAGGAAATGAAGGTTCTCTTTCAGGCTTGTCTTTGGGTTCTTCCTTAATTTTTGTGATGGTGGGTCCTTGGAGAGCTTTTCTTGACCTCAATTGTACTCCGTCTATCTCTACGGTATTGATGGGATGAGTGGGATAACTTTCCACCTCATTATTATATATAGGTTGTGTTGCCTTATTGTTTAGATTTTGATTTAGCTAAGTTGGAATTGATGTGGGCATTGGCAGTTGAGGTGGATTGCCTAATTGGTTCGAAGATGATGGTATAGATGGTAGATATTGTTGTGGCTATTGATATGGGTTGATAATTAAAGGAGATGGAAGTTGTGGTTGTGAAAAGAACTATTGTTGATATTGTGGGGGTTGTGGCATTTGTGGCCTCCATGCTTGTTGCCATGGCTATGAAGTATATTGATATTGTGGCAAGAGGTTGTTTCCAACCCTCGTACCTTCCATGTTGATTGAAAAAGGAATTGGTTTGGCTAGGTCCTGGGATGAAATAATCATTGGATGTTCTAGGATGCATTACCCGAGGTGGAAAAGGTCACCTAGGCACCATGTAGTAGACAGGTTCTTTAGAATATCCTAAATCAATCATATCTATAGGAAGAGATCTCAAGGTAGAACTCTTACTAGCTTCCTCTAAGGATAAGATATTTCTCCTATTATAAGGGAAATCCTCACTTCCATTCTTTTTCCTACATGTCAAAAAAAATACTGCTAAGGCCTTTTCTACCTCCTCTTGCTTTCTATGGGTAAACAATGTATCTATCTATTTACCCATGTGCCTCAGTAAATTGATTTTAAGATATTCAAGAAAATTACCTATCTCATGCTTGGTGATATTTGTTGAAGTTCCCACATAATGCAGTTTACTTGGATAGTTCCTTCCCAAGGGTTGAGACCTAGAATAGTTCTTGCAAATATCACAGATATTTTCAAAATCCATTTTAGAAATATTCCCTTTACCTATTAAATTTAATGCTTCCATGATATCATCTCTTATGCCTCTAAGGAACAACATTTCAACAGTATAATCATTCAACCCTTTTTGATGAGATCATTGAAGACTGAACATGAAGTGTTCAAGATAATCTTCTATAGACTCATCTTCCTTCAGTGTCATATGGAAGAGTGCATTCCAATTTTCCTTGGTTCGATAGTATACCTAGTACTTGTCCAAGAACCAATACCTCATGAAATTCCATGTCCTAATCTTCCAAAGGTTAATAAAACAACATAGGGTTGCATCATTAATGTAGTTGGGGATAGTTTGAGCTTTTACGCATCACTCTGATAGTCATAACTATTGCACAACACATGAAATTCAAACAAAAAAATGTTAGGATCCTCAATAGAAAGTCCATGAAAACTAGGTAATGTTGAATGTGGAATGTTCTTCATAGGAGCATCTCATTTAGGATATGTGATAGGAAAATCAAAGGTAACCAGATTATTGTTGGCTAATTCCCTATTATGATTATCATTTTTGTTGTTATTTTTATTAGGATCCATGACTTCTAATGCCCAAGGAGTAAAATAAGTTTTAAATGGCTCATGGGTTTCTTTTGAGAATGGACCAGTTTTTTCTCCGTAAGACTCTTGGAAAAAAATTTCAACCTTTTTGCATAATATCTCATAAGAGTTTGGATGATTATTTATTGGCATTTGGACAATAGTGTTATCAATAGTAGACTTCTCAAGATTAGGTTCAAGTAATTCTAATGATTGCAACTTAGTTTTTGATTTCTTCTGAGTTGGACTACTTCTTTCTATAGATGGTTTTGACTTATTTTACAATTCTCTAGTCTGTGTTTCCTTAATGGATGTTTTTGATTTGTTTTTAAGCTTTGTGGGTTGTGAACTACTTCCCTTTTCTTTTCTAATGAATCTTCCTCTACTATCCCTACTACGGTTCATGCACCTAAATGACTTATGAAAAAGTATACTAAGGATAGTTATCCAGATGAGGCCGACTATCACATGGGTTTTCTCCTTAGCACAATGCTCCTAGATTAGTTTACTAGAAGTGTAGGCCTTAAACACCATTCCCTGGTCTTAATTCCAAAATGATTGGATAGAATTGTGGTTTAGATTATTCTTGAAATGGGCTTAATTTAATATTTAGAAATGGTTTCCTTAGTTCATCCTAAAGTGTCAATCTGAGAA
The DNA here is from genome assembly GCA_007258455.2 of Sequoia sempervirens. Lineage (NCBI taxonomy): Eukaryota > Viridiplantae > Streptophyta > Pinopsida > Cupressales > Cupressaceae > Sequoia > Sequoia sempervirens. Next base: position 12,712 of record VDFB02369182.1, read on the forward strand.
CATAGGCTTTTGAACAATGTTGGGGCAGTATATCAAAGGGCTACAGTCAACAAACTAAAGGTTGAAAGATGCAAACTAATGTAATCTGCAATTGAATAGAATTCTGATTTGAAGACTTTTTGTCACATGTGTGACAGGAACCCAAGAAATGGTTCTGAAATAGAAAATAGATTACTAACACAAAACTGAACTGAATTAAAAATCTATATATAACAAAACACAAATATTCCTTGAAATAAGATGAACATAATCAAAGTTAAATTGTTGAATGTAAATAGGATTTCACTATTAATTAAACATTCAACTTCTTAACTCACAATGAATTTATTAATCAACATCTAACTATTCTTAATACTGATAATAAGTGATAGGTAAATTATACACACTAACAAGTACTAAACAAACTAATAGAGATTCACAAAATCACAAAGATGAATTATACAAATAAGAATATAATACTTAACACTGTGATGAAATTAATTGAATAACTATGAAATCACAACATACATTATCACACACATATATTTAATGGAAAGATCACCAACAACTAAGGAAGTGGGCCTTACCTTCATCGACTATTGAGTGATGAGAATCACAAACACAAGATCACTCTACGCTAACTATCATTCATTTGGATTGTAGTAAGAGTATGAACATAGATTTAATCACCAATATTTTATTTCTATTATGTTTATATATATTCTCTTTTATTTTTGACATGCACACACACATAGATATATATATCATAGTTGCCTATACTCATAATAGTCTTACAGATGAAATAAAATAAGTGTTATGGTTGTTTGTGGCTTATAGCCAACAACCATTTAAAGATATTCAAGAATAGCTTAAAGTATTTTTGACAGTATCTTGAAACAACATAACAACTCAAAACAGATTTGCTAATCTCAACAAGTATAGCCAAAGTGACAAAATGACTACAACTGGCTTAGTCATCCTTCCATCGACACCCTTCATGATTTTTTATCAACCACTTAAACATTTCATGCTATAAAAATCACAAATATAGTTAGCAAGAGTCAAAGAAATTGATATTTTCACTAGTTTTTACCTTTCCTTCTATTTCATAGAATATCTCTAGTTCATTAAGAAAAAAGTGACAGGAGTGATACAAAATACTAGGAAAGATGACAAAGGTTAAAGAAAATAATGTGTAAAATAATGGAATATTTTTCCCCATCAAGTTCCTCTCATGGAACATCTTTTTCTCACTAGGGGTGTCTAATCTAGGAGCATCGTTGGGTCATGGTAATATTGCATCACCCAAAAAAAATTTCATTTCATTTTATCTCTATTTTTGGAATCAAGTTGATGGATCTAGTAGTTCTTCATGTTTGCTCATTAGACCTTGTGGATTTGTGTGTAAATCATGGACATGTTCATTTACCTTATTCCAATATTTGAGCATGATTGGTTCTTTTTCGGGTAAGTTATCGCTTTTGTAATGAGCAAAAATTTCTTGAACCGGTACTAGAATAACTTCAAAATATAATGGCTAGTTGGATCAATCATAGATCATCTTCATTGCTTGTGGATCTCAGTGGTGTGATTAAAATTATTCTATGGGATTTCTTCAACCTTCACTTAGCTCCACACTTCATTCTATGCTCTCACTAAAAGGTAATTCAAAATTTGAGGCAGACATATGCATGCATATGTTACATTTTTCTTAATTGAAGATTCTAATAATCTTTGGGCTGACATGGGTGTTTTTGGATTTGTGAATGTATATATTGCATTGTAATTGATCTATAGGGGTGAATTCAATGAAATAGATTGACCAGAGGGATTTCTCTATAGGGTTTTTTCTCATTTGAGGAGTGTGTAGGAAGATGATGCTATTTTAAACATGTTGTAATCAGGCCTATGAGTTGAATCTGAAAAGCTCAGATATTGCTAGCTAGTTGTAATTGAAATTTATGATAATAAGAATGCCTGAGTTTGTATTTTCTTTCATTTTCTATGTTTCTTCCATTGTGTGACTCTTTCTACATGGTTTGGACTATTCTCTTTGAGGACCCTCTAACTATGGTTGCATCAAGAATGTTTTGGGTTTTTCCAAAGGAGATTAAGAGAGTGAATTTTTTTTCCTTTTCTTACATCATTCCCCTTCTTTCTTGAACCTATAAGGAATTCCAATCCAAAATATGCTTTTCATCAAGTATGTATTTTTAAGAAGAGAGACATGTAATACATCATGGATTCAACTTAGTTGGGGAGATAAGGCCAATCGGTAAGCAATTTGATTTATCTTTTCCAATATTTAAAAAGGCCCAACATATTGAGGTGCTACTTTTATCTTCTTCCCAAATTTTATGGAACTTTTGTGAGGTTTATCCTTTAGGAAAACTCTTTCCCCTACTTCAAATTCTTTTGAGATCTATTTTTATCTGCATAGCTCTTTTGTCTTTTAGAGGCCTTCTTTAACCTTCTCCTTATTTCCTTAGTTTTTCTTTCCATTTCCTTTAACATGTCTAGACCAATTATTATTCTATCTTCAAAAATATCCTAATGAAAAGGTGAACAAAAAGGTATAATATAAAGTTCTTTAAAAGGAGCCATTCCCAAAGATGTTTGGAAGGTATTGTTGTAAGAAAAATCTACAAGTGGTAGGTACTCTTCCCATTTCCTTTGTTGGTCCATACAATACATCCTAAGTAAGTCCTCTATGATTTGATTTGTCCTTTATGTTTTCCCATAAATTTTGAGATGATATACTAAACAAAAGTTTAATTAGGTTCCCAAAGCTAACTAGAGAGCTATCCAAAACCCTGAAGTGAATCTTGTATCTCTATTTGATATGATCTTCTCAACTATTCCATGTAACGTAAATACTTCCTTCACAAAGCTTCTTGCCAAGGTAGGGGCATCATTATTTAAATTTCATGGTATAAGGTGGGCCACCTTGGTGAGTTTTTCAATTACCACCATTATTGCATCATGTCTATAAGGTGTCATTGGTAGCCCTTGTATAAAATCCATCCTAATAACTTGTCATTTATGGTGGGGTATTTCATGTGGGTACAATAGAATTGTTGGATGGTTATGTTCTTCTTTTAACCTTTCATATTCTAAACATTTAGACATGGAATGAACAATGTTATTTTTCATCCCTTTCCAAAAAGACAACTTCTTTAGATCTAAATAAAGTTTATTACATCTAGGTGCCATGACTGAGGAATTTTATGAGTCTCAACTAGAACTATATTTCTTAAATCACTTAGGTTGGGGACATAGATTCTTTTATTATACCACAATATCCCTTCTTGATCAAGAGTGAACCCTTCAACCTTAGGATTTGTTGGATCATTTTACAAGATCAGCTTGACTTTTTCATACCATGGGTCATTTTTTTTATCTTCCTTTACTTGCTGCTTGAATGAAGTCTTCAACTTAGCAATGGTCAACAAGTGTCTCCTTCCACTTAAAGCATCTACTACCCTATTTTCCTTTCCCTTAATATATTATATTTCAAAGTCATATTCATTTAGAAATTATAGCCATCTACTTTTCCTTCAATTCAAGTGATTTTGAGTTAAAATATATTTAAGTCCTTGATTATTTGTTTTTAGCTGAAAGGGCTTCCTAAGCAAAACATGCCTCCATTTTTGTAAGGCATGAACAACAATAGCTAACTCTAAATCATGGGGGGAATAGTTTACTTCATGGATTTTCAACTTTCTAAATTCATAAGCCACTACTCCTTCATCTTGAATAAGCACTCCCCTTAATCCTTTGATAGATGCATCCATTACCACTATGAAATGTCCATTTGGATCTAGAACCCAAGTAAGATAAGTGTTGTTAAATTCTCCTTTAAAATTTAAAATGCCTAATCACTTTGTTTCGTTGACATAAACCTTTTATTCTTCATTTTTAATGATGTGATAGGATTTACAATCTTAGAGAATCCCTCTACAAACCTTCTATAGTACCCTTCTAAACCCATAAAACTTCTCACTTCTGACACATTTTTAGGAATCGACCATTCCACTATTGCCTTAATCTTTTCTGTATCAACTACTATTCCTTCTTCAGATATAATGTGACCAAGGTAATTGATTTTCCTTTCAAAGAAGGCACATTTTGATAATTTCCCATATAATTTATGTTCCTTCAATCTTTTCCAAACTAGTTGTAGGTGAGCCAAATGCTCTTCATCATTTCTAGAATAAATTAATATGTCATCCAAAAACACCAAGACAAATTTTTCCAAGAAATCATTGAACACACTATTCATTAGGTTCGTGAAAGTAGTTGGGTCATTAGACACACCAAAAGGTACAGTCGTGAATTCCTAATGCCCATATCTTTTTCTAAAGGTTTTGTTTGGGATATCCTCCTCCGTAATTCTTAATTAATGATAGCCTAATCATAAATCTATCTTGGAGAATATTGTTGCTCCCTTCATTTGGTCAAAAATATCTTCAATTTGAGGTAATGGATACCTATTCTTTATTGTGACCTTGTTTAACATTCTTTAATAAATGCATAGCCTTAGAGTTCCATCCTTCTTTGATCTGTGTAGGATCTAGACTAGATTGCAGTTTAAATGCTTAACTTTTACAATGCTTTTACAATGATTATTTCAAGTTAATTAGATCGAAATTAACTTAACGAAATAACAGAATAAAAGAAATAACAAGGTGTTTTAATAGAAATGAAGGAAATGAGAAACAGAAAGAGAGAGAAGAAGAGAAGTGCAAACAATGTTGATAACGGAGTTCGTCACGAAAGTGACTACGTCTCCGGGTCCACTCCAATAGAGAGACCGATCCGATTAACTCCAAAATCGATTACAATGCACCAAGACCATCAGTTCGGCAGCATAACAGGGCTCCGACATTCAACAATGGCTTGAAAATTCTTCAACAAGACCCCTCTCTTCCGTGTTGCCTCAGCGTCAAGACTTCAACCTGAAAAAAAAACTTATCCCAACTCTTCTCTCAAGCCCCCTTTAAATACATAAAATTTTCTCAATTTGGCCTTCAACCAAATGATTTACAAAATATTCCTTATCTCTCCAAAATTACATAAAGAATCTTCAAATCTCCCTTGATTTACATAAAAAATCTTTAAAATATTCCCCCCTTTACATAATAAATCTTTAATAATCAATTTAAGCCCTTCTTAATGATTCACTCCCGGGCTTATTGTTTTGGGAGGTTGTTTGTTTAATCCTTAAAAGGATTATTGTTGTTTTATTTTTTTAAATTAGGGGACTATTGGTTTTATTTTTGGGCATTCGGTTTTCCAAATTACAAGAAAACAAAACCGATGCCATATAATTTCAAAGAAGTTTCGGTGGCTCATTGGTGATATTCCTTTTTGGGAGCGCAGCGGTCCCGGGTTCCACTCCCGGCCGTTGCATTTTTAAAACAAACTTCAAACAACTAAATCACAAAAAAAAATTGGCTCCATACATAGTAACGGCCGGCGGACACGGTGGAACGGTGGGGAGTTAACCTCGGAGGATGTGGGTCGGGGGTTCAAATCCCCCGACCATCCTTTTAACAAACAAATCATATCTAAACCGCCGGATGGAGAGAGGAAAAGATGTTGTCGTTGCCACGTGCCGCACCAGGAGGGTGCGACGTGGCAGGTTCAGATTGGCTCAGGCAGATGACGTGGCCGCCGACAGATTGACTGTGCATGCTGACTGGAATCCGACGTAGAAAGAACCGGCGGGCCACGTGTTGCACACACAAAGTGCCACGCGGCGTGATCCAATTCGCCGACAGAGATGACGTGTCTGCCAAATAGCCGATGACGTGGAACCACTCAAATCAACTGATGCCACGTGTCAGAGAAATTCGCTGACGTGTTGCTGACTGTCGCCGAGTTGTCTGCCACGTGTGATGCCACGTCATCCGTACGGATGCCACGTGTCATCACATGATTGGTCCGTACAATCTGCATCAACTGCCACGTGTCGAGCCGGAATTCGCCTATGTGTGTCCGTACAGTACGGACTGCCACGTCAGCATGATGACGTCATCATCAGTACCCTCTAAGTTGACTGAGGTTTGACCGCTGATAACTCTCGCGTCCGATGTCGGATTTCGACAAAACGAGTTGCGTTGGAAAGCTTGCGACGAGATCTTTCCGATGATGCCGACTTCGACAACTTTTGACGACATCATTTTTCCGCTTCCTGGATGCCCCTGATTCCAGTTTGACCAAAGGTTTGACTGGCCATAACTCGTGCAAACGGACTCCTTTTTGCTCCGTTCGAGTTGCGTTGGAACCAGGACGCTGAGCTCTTTCTGATGGTGCAGATTTTGGAGAAAAATGAGACACTTCAATTTCCACTGAAAAGTGTCCACCGGATCATTCTTAACAAATAAGACTGGTGCTCCCCAATGGGACACACTTGGCCTAATTAATCCCTTCCCCGAAAGGTCTTCCAATTGCATTTTAAGTTTCTATAATTCTATAGTCTTCATTTTATAGGGTGTTGTTCACACTGGTTCAACCCCACGTTATATGTCAATGGAGAAATCAATTTTCCTTTTTGGGGGTACTCCTAGTAATTCTTCTAGAAATACATCATTTTATTCTTGCAAAAAGGGGGATTTTTCAAAGGTTTGAGTATTTTCTTCTTCATTCTCATCAAAACTTACTAAGTATATTTGAGCTCCTCTTCTTCTTTCCTTTTTTAATTACATTGCTGAGATGGTTTCTACATTTATAGGTTTAAATTTTCCTTGTATTTTGACCCTTCTTCCCTAATCATTGCAACACTCAACCACTTTATTGTAACAATATACATTAGCTTGGTGATGTTTTAGCCAACTCATCCCAATAAATACATCATATACTCCTAGGGGAGCCACATAAAGATCTACCCTTGTTTCAAATTTAGAAAATTGCACCCTTGCCTTCGATAAATATTTGGTTACTTCCCTAGTTGCCTTATCCCCATATTGCACCATCCATTATGATTCCATATGGTTAATTCTTAGTGTTAACTTCCTTACTAATTTTGGTGAAATGAAACATTCATATGACCTAGTGTCAACAAGAATTGAAATTGGTTGATTGAAGAGGGTACCTATGGTTTATATGGGAACATTTTAGAATCTTTTCCTTCAATTTCTAACTGTTGCATGAATCCTTTGTTATGCTCCTTTCTGGGGTTGGTTGTTTCTAATTTGACCTTTCATCCTTGGGAAATCTCTAGAATAATGATTTCCTCCAAACATTAAACACCCACCTAGTGGTCCTCGCTTGACTTGATTCCTAGGAGGGTTATTCTTTGCTTCATTGTTCCTTGGTAGATAAGTTGCCTTGTTAAAATTTGGTTGATTATTCATGTTATAGTTGTCCTTGTTATTACTATATCCATTACTTTGATTCTAATTTAGTGGTGGTCTCCTTTCTGATGCATTATTCCTTTGGTTTTTGTTGGCATTGGAGTTTCCCTTGAACTCATGTTTCCTCTTATTACTACTAGGGATTGCAACTTCCTTTCTTGTTTAAGATATTTTCCTAATACCTCATTCATGTTTGTAGGCCTATTCATATCAACCTCTACCCCTATGCTGGTATTTAGTCCCATTATGAATTTCCTTCCTTGGCTCTTTTCATCTTTCTAATACATTGGTACATATTTCAATAATTTGGCAAACCTATCCCAATATTGTTGAACTGTTAGGGTCCCTTGTCAGAGGTTGTGGAATTCTACTATTTTCTTATCAAAGAATAACTATGTTAACCACCTTTTATGGAAAAGATGAACAAATTATTCCCATGTGATTGTTTTCTTATTTTATCTATTTTGTTCCTTAGCATTGGTCCACCAACTTGCTACCTCCCTAATGAGTTGATAAGATCCTAATAAATCCTTAGTGGTTTCACTAAAATCTCTTAACTCAAAGTATTTTTCCATTTCATTCAACAAATTTTCTACCCCTTCACCTATATTCTTCCCATCAAACTTTGGTGGAGTTTTTTTCTTTAGATCCTTTGATAATTCCATTATTCCATTCCCCTCTCTTAGTTCTACTTCATTTTCTTGATTGCTCCTAAGATTTTTCATTTCTTGTTCACCCCTATTTTCAACATTTATTTTCCTTGTCCTAAGGTCTTCTATGGATTGTTCCAAGTTGATTATTTTATCCTTTTGTTCAATTAGAAAATTTATTATGGATTCCACCCCTATTTCATTATTTATTTGTTATTTCTTTTGGGAAATGCTAGCTCTAGTTACCCATCTTCTTTCCATCTAGAATTTCTTGGAAAATTCAAATTCATAAAATCAAAATTGGATTCAAAAATTTATTGTAGATTTTCTATTTCAATATGCACCAACTTACACAAAATATTTATATGTTAATCAAGTTGTAGTGAGCTCAAGGCCTAGTCTTTGAACTTTGGCTCTAATAGCATGTGTAAGAGACCCAAACTTCCTTAATCAAAAAAGTTACTAATTTTATTTTTTTTACCAAAGTAAATCTCTTAATGTGTTGCTCAATTAGTTGTATACTAGCAAACTTCTATCCATACATGATAGGCATCTATCCATCTAGGACCAATATTTATCTATCCAAATAATGTAGGCATCTAACCACATGGGTTAGAAAATGCTCTGGCTAGAGACTTAGACTCATTGGGACCATCTAGGTCCTTAGTCACTCTCTAAAGCCTACAATCCCCTACTAGGACTACCATGAGGTTGACGTTCTTAGGAGTATGTGAGATAATAGTAAAATCTTGAGTCTTGCCTTAGAATTTAGCCTAAAGCCTTGAGGAATCAAGTGAATCCATCTAGGATTCCTTCTAAGTATAACAAGTAATTTCCAGCTTACTTTTTAATATTTATTTATCTTTCTTTAACTAAAGGTATCTAAGACAAACACCCTTAACCAATCCTAGATCCCCATCCTGAGTGCCTGGGTACTAGGGACAACTTCATCCCTAGACTACCTACATACACCATTTCAACATGGGATCAAGGAATATTATCAGAGCATAGGTTCATACACTGGGCACTATGTGTGCCCACTATGTAACCTTGCGCCTAGACCCTTGAGTCTTGAGTTTCACTTTTCTATTGTCATTGTTGTGAACCTGAGTTCTTTTGTTAGCTGGTGTCGGGTGGATGGTGCAGGAAACTGATAGGAAAGGATAGGACCCTCGGTGTAGTGCGCAATGCACTGATGTCCTTCCTATCGGGGATGCACTATGGACCCTTGTATCATTGTATGATTTAGTTTCAAGTGATGTGAATTTGTTGTGTGTGAATATGTCATGTGTGCATAGAATTTTCCCTTTGTTGGCCTTGAGTGATGGATTATGTTTTTTTTTCCTGAATCTGTGAAGGTGTGAAATTTTGTCTTTTGTTGAAATTGTTGTGAGATTTGGGGTTGAATAATGATTGAAGTAGAGTGCTTTGTGGGAAAATGATAATGTTTAATGAGAATATGTGCTAGTGTGGATAATTATGTTGTGTTTTATGGAGATGTGGCATATCGAGGGTAAAGAATCCTCTTGAATGTTTAGTACTAATGTGTTATGTTTCCACCTTAGTTTATGATTTTCAGGTAGTCAATTTCAAATCTCGAGGATGAAGGTAATTAATTTGTTATGTTTAGCATCTGGACTTAATAAAATATTTTCATTTGATTAGTAATTGTATTGGTGATCATTTATGATGTTTCATTGATGGTAGTGTGTAGAAGGACGATGTTGTATCACTCATTTGTGAGAGGCATACAACATTGCAATCCCCTCTACACTAGGTTTAATAGATATATATATGTTGTGCACCATGTTTGTTTGTATGCAGGATTGCAGGAACTGAGCCTCGATTCCACCTGCTTTGTCAGGACAGGGTGAGCATTATAAACCACCCAATGGGTTGATGTGGAAAAAAAAAAGGAGCTAACAAGAAAGTTTCCCCAACCTTGTTCGTCACCTCATCCTTGTGGCCTGTTGCAATCCTATCTTCGTTTTTGGAATCATTCCTTTCTTTGAATGTCATTTAAATGGTCTTTAATGATTGTTGATATTGTTGCTAGTTGTTGTGTTACCATGTTTATGTTGGAACCCGACTTCCAGGAGTAAGTCGATGCCTAAGGGGGGGAGGATGTAATGCCCTCTGGTTCGGTCGTTTTGGAATTCAAGTGAGTTTGTTGTTGAGTAGTCATGTTGTGTTCGTAAAAGTGTCACTGAGTATGTATGGTTAAGTGATTTATAGTGTGGTGTTGGCTTCTAGATTACATTGTTTAATTGACTTTTTGTTATGTGATAAGTTAATATTTTGATTTATCAATGTAATTAAATTAAAATTGTTTTAGATGTTAGCTTAAATCAATTTAGAAAGTAAGTGTTTATTTTAATCAAATTATTGGAAATATAATTATATACTAAATAAAAGTATATTAGGAAATATAAAGTATAGGTATATATATATAAAAACTAGCTCTAAACGTGTTTTCTTTAAATTGAAGTTAACCATAATAATAATGGATAAGTTAGTATCATTGATTAATTGTGGAAAAATATGGTGATCTTTAAATTAAATAAAGATGATAAGATTTGGAACTGGTAAAAAAACAAAGAAAAGAAAGAAAAAGAAAGAAAAGAAAAGAAGAAAGCGAGTTCAAAATAGAAAAGGCGGAAGAGGCTTTAATGCATGTTCATGCACGTTTTTGTATGGGGTTTCTATCGAGAAACTTTCTTATTTGTTGATTTGTTATTTTACTTCTCTTGGGGTTGGTTTGAAAGTTTCTATATATTTCCTTTGGAGTCAATTCCAATGGGGGGGATGGCATGCGACGGTATGATTTTGGGCCGCTATGATTTGGTGTTTTTCTTTTGAAAATCTTGCTTGCTGAAAGTTTTGGAAGGGGAGGGGGTTTCGAAGAGTGGATTTTGTCTGTAGAAGTTGGGTCTCAGCACTGGATTCTTGCCTCAACGAGTAATTGAATAGGTTGGCTTCGTTTTCTCTTTGTACGTTCTTGATTAAAGCAATTTGAATTCTTTTGCTGTCAAAGGCTTGTTTGTTGATATTTGCGTGCGTCTTCTTCTTCCATGACTTACATTCGATATTGCTTATACTTTTATTTTCTTCAAGGATTCATTTTGTTTGGAATCCACCTGCATGCATGGCATCTAGTAGTCGATGGAATTGATGAATGGCGTTTGAGAAATTCAATGTTAGATATAGAGATTTTATTGTCTTATACGAAATTTTTCATCTACAATTTTGTAGATGCTAATTCCTTTCTTTAGCATTCATTGCTGTTCTTTTATGCCCCTGCAACATCACTGGTAATACTCCACCTATATTCCTATGTGACCCTTAGACACCATCAATTTAGGGTGTGCCCTAGGTAGCCAGCTCAGGCATGGAGATCAATTATGCATACCTTATTATTAACTACATATGTATTGAAATACGGGTTACCTATGCATGCAGTTTTGCGCCCTCTATCTCCTCTTTACCGCTGCCTTATTGTGAGCATGGACTTTCTTTTATACTTTCATCTATTTGGGTTCTCAGCATGCTTATAATTCACTGCAGTCTTTCCGCCTTAGCTTGTGTATGGGGGCTTAAGGTTATATTTTCCTTGAATGTTGCAAATTCTGATCTCTTTTGCTGCATATTGCACTTAAGGTTTAAATAATCGCTCTTATTGCATTGTCAAACTGGCACAGCAGCGCTTGAACATAATAGGAAGTTTGAAGGTTTAAATAATCTCTCTGATCCATTGCCAACCGGTCTCAGCTGTAGCACTTGATTATAATAGGAAGTTTATAGATTTAAATAACCTGCTTGATTCTACTGACAATCTGTCGCAGTTCTAGCACTTGAAAATAAATCTTGTCAATGTTCTAACATAATAGAAAGGTTATCGTGATCGTGGTGAAGTTTAATTTCCAATCTCCAAACTTGAGCACGTCTCTGGAAATTCGCCTTCAAACAGAAATGCGCCATGTTCAAAATAAAAGAAGAGAAAAGAAAAAGTTGCACGTCATTCTATTCGGCTCTTAAAGTCACATATCTGCACCTCACTTTTCTCCTTCTCTTCAAGCCGGTGGATCACATTTGGGATTTGATAATAATGCAAGTAGATAGTGATATTTCCAAATTCCAATATTCACCTTCTAATATACTTGATAACCTGCCACAGTTACAGCATTTAGAGTTGAGACATTGTATGCTAGTGTAGTCGTAATCATTGCTTCTTGGTTTGGGATATCGATTTGATCATATTGCCATTCGACAGGATCGTTGTTTAAGCTTAGCCTTCTATGTCGTTGGTGCACCTCCTATCTACCTCCTTGTTCTTGCTGGCTTTTGACCCACATTACAGAATCAGCTTTGTGGAGCGGCTACAGCCAATCTCCATTTGGTTTCATTTGGGATGTATACAAATATACATGGTTATTAGAGTATGTTGACCTTGTTTTGGTGTAGCATATGGCTTAGACTATCATCGTCAAAACAGTTTCCATTCCTTGTCTATCTGATAGTCCTCTTTATGCTTATAGCAACGACTTAGATCATTACATGTTTGTAGGAAAATTGTCTGAGTTTATCCTGTTGAAAATAGGTATGCAGACACTTTCTCTTGGAATCTAGAGTACTCCCCTTTATCTGAAATCTTTATTCTGAGACAGCGAATTGAATCACTGCGTTGAGTCAATGAGGTCATAGGCACTCACTTATACTATCTCTTAATGTCGATGCTTTTCTTTGTTATCACATTATGTTCTATTGTTTCAAGCCGCCTATCTCTTGGTTTCTTTTATAAAAGAGTATTTTTAAAGATTGCATTAGTTCGTATAATGTTGAATCTTGATTTTTTTTTTAATTGACTCTGTATGTTAAACTTTCTGATAGTCATTGTTTTAGTTTATGCCCATTGGTGTATTTCCTCTCTCACATACCCATTGCCATTAAAATTGATATTGCTTTAGAAACCATGTTTCCCTTTTATACGCAACCTACATCTCTCTTTACCTATAAGTGTCATAAGTTATTTGACATTTTATCAATGATCGAACATTTAGGAAATGCATTAAGGGATACCAATTTGTGTGGTGTGCAGCTCTCTACCCCCATTATCTAGGCGACTGCATGAACCCTGGAACACAACAAAGCTTATAATGTTAGGACATTTTTTCTTAGAGTGCTTCATTAATTCAATATTCTTGAGAACCTCCATGCAAAATCGGTTCATCCCCTCACGATTACTTACCTTTTTAATAGAATACATGTTATCTTTTAAAGCCTAAAAGGCTTAGGAATAAATCAGAACTTTCTTAAGCAAAGTACTTGTTAAGTGTAATAAAGAAAAGAAGGCTAGGAAATATCCTACTTTGCTAAGACAGTTTTTTTTTAGACTTAAGAAAATTATTTATATTTAGAAATTAAAGAAAAGTGGATTAGCTAATAACATTTCAACCTTAAGATAGATTTTTGTCTGACTACTTTTGTTAGGAAATCTTCTTCATATTAGAGATAAGTAAGAATGTTAGCTTTTTTTTAAGAATTCTAATTGAAAGATAGTTTTATATATATGTAAATTTAAATAAGTAAGGAAGTAAATAAATAATAGTTAATTATAAATGAATTGTTATTTTGTATATATATAAATATGTTTATGGGGAGTTACATGAATGTAATTGTAGTAAATCAGTAAGGGATTTCTACCCTCTTTGTATTGTATTTATGAAGTTGTGTAAATCAAGAAATATTCCATTGTGGAAATATTAATACAATTATAGTAAATTGAATGGAGGTCAGCACATAGTGATGTATATTACCTTGAAACTGTTGATTTATTGAAAATATGAAATGGTTATTTCGTTAGCCTATCTTAAAGTCTTATGTTCCATTGTTGGTTGAGTTGTTTGGTTTGGAGGTGTTTTGGTTCATCGTGTTCCTGTTGAGTTAAAGGATGTTTATGATGGCTCCTTATTATTTTGTCTCCCGTTTGAGTCATTTTGGTTGAAGAGATTTTCAAATGTTAAGTTTTCACGCTGAAACCATTTTTGCTTCTTTTTACCCTCGTTTGTGGATTACCATTCCTTGGGCTTCCAGAGGCTTGAGATGATGGTCAGTTAATGTTCTCTCTTTATGTGCCCTGGATGTGGCAAGCATTTTGATATCATGATTTTAAAAGGTTTGTACATGAATTGTTGAGTCCTTATAGCGAGATGGATAATGCCTCGCGTGGTTTGGTCTTGAGTTTACTTGCTTTATCGGATACGGTACAACCCTTGCCTAGTTTGGTTTATGTTAGGGGTCTTAGGGAGAGTGGCTCTTCATGGGCGCCGGCGCCTCAGGATGAGGAAGGGCTCAGGATAACCCACGAAAGAGTAGTTAATCAAGTGATAACCTAAACAATAGAATTTAGGGGGTTGGGTAGTGTAAAAAAAAAACACAAGATAATAAATCATTGGATTCCTCGGCTATGCACTAGGGCTACCATAGACTAGTGATAGACTGAGAAGGCCGTGGTCGGCAAAGTCATAGTCTCGTCCTCACGAGAGATTATCGGCTCCGCATTAGCTACCCTATGGTGCCGGCGCCTCAGTTAGGAGGAAGGGCCAGGAGATCCATAGATGGGTGCCGGCGCCTCAATTGGAGGAAGGGCCAGGAGAATCCCATGAGAGCTATGCGATGACACTCTCCACTTGACACCCTTGTGCTTGCTTGTAGTTGCCTCTGGTTATTGTATCTTTATGTTGTTCTCGAGGGCTAGGGAATCCATAGATGGGTGCCGGCGCCTCGGTTGGAGGAAGTGCCAGGAGATCCCATGAGAGCTATGCGATGACCCTCTCCACTAGACACCCATGTTCTTGTTTCTTGCCGCCTTTGGATATTGTAACCTTTATGTTGTTTTCAGATTCTTGAGAAAATGATTTATGAATGTTGTTGATTATGTCATTGTAATCCTTGTTTCATGATACCTTTGTATGATGTTGAGTCTTGTGGCTCCCTGTTCGGATGTTCTTGGTTGAGGTCTCTTTCTTGTCAGCTCCTTAGCACGGGGGGTGGGTCTTCGGACCCACGTGGTCGGGTGGAACGTGCTAAGCACCCCATTGGGTCCCCAGTCAAGGATCGAGAGGTGTAGATTGGCGCCGTTGCAGCGACTCCAGAGTTGTATTTGTCTTGGAGCCAGTTACATTACTTTGTTATTGTCTTTCTGATGTATCATCTTAACTTGTTATGTGGTTCCTGCTCATATTGGGAAACATGTTTGTATCATTGTAAGACTTGAACAGTGTAAAGTAATGAAAAGGATGTGATGTAATATTTATCATTGGTGAACCTTGTGTGGATATGGATCCATATCAGATGTTATTCAAAGTGTTGTATTTATTTAAGTGAATGGTTCATATCGATGGTTTATATGTAAGCCTTGCCATGGTTTAAATTTCATTTTCATTCTTTGTCATTGATATATGGAATTAAGTTTCGTAATGTACCCTCGTGTACCCCAAGGGACGTAAATGATATTGGGTTTGTTTAAATGAATGTTCATGTCATAACGTTTGTGCATCTCGTGCATGTTAGTTTTACTTTTTTTTTAAAAAAAATTGTGTGGTAATCATTGCCTTGTTGTCCTTTGGGGTTCGCATGATGGGGCGTTACAAATATAATATGTAATTTTGTTTTCTAATCTATTGTTTTATGTAAATTATTTTGTGGGTACACGACCCTTTCTAGGGCCATTGCCGTCGATAGTTTCTCTTTGGTTGCTACCCACATAAGGGAGCATATAAAGCATAAAGATTCATTGTGATCTTTTCCTTGTTTCCTAATTCATCTATGTCCTAAATTCCTATAAGTCACATCACCCTTGCTCATTAAATAACAAATCATCAAAGATAAAATATTTAAAAAGTTAATTCACATGCCCAAACCCTATTGGGGTTTTCTATGATTTTCACTAGTAGATGTAAGTCGATTATAGTATTATCTTTTTAGATTATCCATCCAATAGGGATTTCCTGCCCCTTGGATTTTAACTCCAAAAATTCTCCTTATTACTCCCTGATGACTTATAGAGATAATTCCATAGACTTTGTTATTGTAGCTTTATTAGGATATAAGTGCAGTAACTTAAGAAAGATGACATCACCTATAAATGTGAGTCAGAGGCACCATTAATACTAAACATTGTTGGTTTTATTGTTTTCCTCCTCTTATTTAAATTTAAAATCTAAGAAGGAAATTAAATGAAATATCAACAATAGGAAAAGTAGCTTGTGCACATAAACTAAATGGTAATCTAAATACTTTATACCTTCTTGCTAAGGAAGTAAAATTAAATGAACTTACTAAAAAGAAAAAATATTTATTGAAAGTACATTTTGTAGAAATAAGTATTGTATCTACTTACATCGTATGAAAGTAAAAAAAATTGTAACAATGAATTGAATCATGAAAATAGTAAAATACATTTGTGAAATAAAAAAAATACACATAATGTTAAATTCTTCAAGATGGGTGATCTAGTTCAGAGATGGTATGAATCTAATTGTATTTCAATGTTAGTATTTCCTAGGAAATAAATTTGAATCTACTTGCATAATCTATGTCATAGAGTAATCTAATTAAAGTAGTTTTGATTTAAATTGCGTAACTCTAATACTTTCAAGATAAATATCCATCTAAGATAGCATAAATAATTCCAACTAAAGGAGACTTCATGGCATAATCTGTTGTTTCAAGACAAAAAGTTTATTAATTTTGATTGAATTGCATGAATAAATAATCCAACTAAAGAGGACTTGATTTTAATTGCATAAGTTATTTCACTAATGTCTTAAGATAGATAAACCAATACAATGTCTTAATCTAATAAGAGCCTTGATTTTAATTGTATAAGTTATACTACTAATTCCTCAAGATTGATGATCTATCTAAAGTAGATTTGCATTAATTTGCATAAGTTTATTCTTGATAATATTATAATGATTACATAATGATTTATACACTATTCCCTTGTTGTAATTAAATGAATCAACCTTGTTTTAGAAAGAATTGAATCTACTTGCATATAAAGGGAGAAAATTAATTTATAGAATAACCATGATGTTGAAGGATTAAGTTTATTGCAAATTTATTAAATGTGAACTATGATGTGTTATAAACCTTGAATCCAAAGGAAATAAATTTATTGCATGGAGAGAAACTTTATTTGAATAATAACAATAAATATAAGAGTTAAGTTCGTGGCATAACAAGATAGCAATTTTATTAAAGAGATAATTATTAATGCCTAAAGTTAGATGGTTTTTTGTTTGCATGAATTCGATTTTACTACTTAATATTTAGTAAAACAAGGAGCTTCTAATTTAATGAAACATAAATTTAAGCTTAAAATTTAATGTCTAATAGTCATAATTATTATCATAGAAATGTAGTTATTGTCATAAAGTTATAGTGTTGTCATAAGATATAAATGTTGCCATTCATTTATTTTAAAATCTACTATAACTAGGTCCATACTCATATTTATCACCATTTTATGAAGAAGAGAGGTATATTCTAAGTTCATTAATTATATTCAACAATAGCTAGTAATCATTTCCACCTTTTATTCAAAGGAAATAAAATACTATCTCATAGAACCATGGTTTGGACAAAATTTTCATCAATCATAGATGTTAGTTAATTTATTTTCTTATTAAATTAGGGTAACATTATTAAAATTAAGAAGTTCATGCAATTTCTTTAATAATTTGAATAAGCCCATCCTTTGATTGTTAATTGAACCAAATAATTTATTATTTAATCTATCCAATTGATACCCCTTTTGAAAATTCTATCAAATTATATATATATGTACACAAAGATATATATATACATACATACATACATATATATATACATATACATATATATATACATATATAAATATATATACATATATATATGTACACACAGATATATATATATACATACATACATATATATATATATACATACATAAATATATATATACATATATATTCAAAAAAAAAATTGTATTAAATATAAGGAGGTCAAAAAAGGTACAAAAAGCTCCAAAGAGCGAAAAGTTCAATCTACAAGAGGATGAGCTCCAAAAAAGGAGCAAAAATCTGAGCCAAAAGGATCAGAGGCAACAAAAAAGAGCATCCGATACAATGTTACATTATCGATACAAAAATGTGCATAGCAGAACACCAAAGACCAAAATGCTAGTGCAGGATGTCATCTAGTTTATCCACCCAGACAGTCCACCCTTTATCACCTTCCATCCAGACAACATATTTCATCTCATGAATCTGCGCAAGCATGAGAGTCATGTCCTTGCTAGAGCTACTGTTGTTCTTCACCTCTTGAGATAAAATCTTGCAAGTATTTTCGAAAAGCCACTGATTATTTAGAGTGTCCCTCCAGGCGTAACCTCCCTTCATCTCATAGATGAAGAAAGTAGCATAACCATCCTTAAGGAATCATTTGAGTTTCTTCCTTTCAATGTACATGGTGGTTCACACCTGTAAATTTTTTTTGAAGAAGGTGAGTTTTCTAAAAGACTCAGTAAGATCACGGGGGTTATTCTGAAATCTTTCTTCATTTCTGAACTTCTAGATTTTCCATAAAACATTAGAGGAGAGGATCTTCCAGAAAAGATTAGAGTCATGTTTAATCCATCAATATGACCAGTGACAATATCAAGAACAATAAAAATCATAGGATAGGTAATGCCAAACATAAGCCAAATTTCCTTCGCAAAGATACAGTCAAGCAGGATGTGTCTAGCCATTTCAGGGAGTCTACAAAATTTATAGTAATCAGACTTAGCAATGCCTCTACTGATAGGGAGTCTATTAAGGAGAAGGATCCAGTTGAAGCATTTAATCTTAGGCTCGGTGGGACCTTTCCACAGGTGATCAAAGTGCTTCATCCAGGTGCGAGTGTCAAGCGTGGAATACCAGACAGAGTTAACATGATGAATGATGGTTTCAGAATGACCAATAGCATTGTATATGTTCTTGGCTTTGATCTTGGAAAGCAAAGTACCGTCAGTCCACTTACAGCCAAGGAACCTATGAGAATCCACTTGACAGGAGGAAGGGATATCCTTTGAAGCCTTGACAATCATATTATACATTTTCTTTTGGGAAAAGGGGAGGTCAAATTTGATTCTGAGATCCTCCCAACTGATTAACTTGTCATGCTCAAAAAGGTCGGTGAAAAGGGAAATGTCTTTGCTCGACCAGTGTCTAGCAGAGCAACCTTGGGAGAGAGCAAGGGGCTTGTCTGAGGAAGATAAGTTCCACCAAATGGACCTTTCACCAAAAAGATGGCAATCATCATGGAAGGCCTTGTTAGAAACAAACTTTTTAACTTGGTCCCAAGCCTTCCAAATGGATCTAAAGACCGCAGATCCTTGAACGAGAACAGGAAAGTTACCAATGACAAGGTCACTAAAAGGAAGATTCTTCCAAGACTTCGCATATTTAGGGAAACCTCTTTCAATGTTGCTCCTAACAAGAACCTTCCAAGGATCATTGCCATCAAGGGAGTGAAATATCCACTTGGCAGCAAGGGTGAATCCTTGAAGCTTGAGATCCTTCAAACCAAGACCCCCAAGCAGCTTATTGACATGGCACCACTCCCACTTGACAGCGTGCATTTTCTTTTTTCCTTTACCATCAGACCAGAGAAAGCTTCTAACAGCCTTTTGAATTTCAAGGATTTGATAGTTACTGAACATCCAAGCCAAGGAATAGTAGATGTTATAAGATGAAAGAATTTTTTGACAGACCTGGATTCTGCCAGCCAAGGACAAGGTCCTGTTATGCCATTTATTCAACTTTTTGATGATCTTATCTTTGACCCACGACCACATGTCTTTAAGGGAAGGGTCTATAGAGAAGGGTATGCCTAGGTAGCACACAATCTTGTGTGGACCACCCCATTGAAAGTCATAGCCTTTAAACCAATTCGGGGGCTGCACATCCCAGCCAAGGCAAATAGATTTGGAATGGGAAAGCCTTGCCCCAGAGATACTACAAAATAAATTGAGTTTGGAG
>VDFB02369183.1:0-41039 GCA_007258455.2 Sequoia sempervirens
CACATGTTGTGCCAATAGCATCCAAAGGGGCATAATCGAATCGGTGAGACACTTCCAGTGTCTCGCTGAGATGTGATTCCGGTTAGAGGAGCTTTTGACCATCTGAGGGATCCACGTGGAATGAACCAACCAATCATAAGGAGCCAAAGATGAACCATTGACATTTTGACTGACTGATACCTCGGCAAGGAAGATCGACAAAACAAAGACAAAGTGATCTTACTCTGAAGTAAGAAGCATTGAAGGCAGTTCTACCGAGGGGTCTAAGGCATCACTTATACCAGAGTAAATACGTGGTTGCAGAAAGATCTCGAGAAGACCACTCCGGAGGCGACTTCACAATCGATACGGACAGAGACATCCAACCGAATACAATATTAACTATGTCAAAAGATCTAGGGATAGATCTTTTCTGAGACCAATATTTTTTGTAAGCCCTAAGGGGCCAACTCACTTTTGGTATATAAGGCATTTTTTTCCTTTTTGTAGGAGTTTGAATTGTGCATCTAGAAGAGTTAGTGATTTTTATCTATCCTTCCTCACCTGATGTATACTTTGTAATCCAACTGAAATCTGGAATGCAAAATAGAGTTCACCTTAAAAGCAAGTATTAATACTACTCTCATTTTCTGTATTTTAGCTTATGCAAGGTTTTTCCACTGTGTGTTTCAAAATCTGCATTCATACCTTAAGGCTGTGAAATTAATCTTTCATTCTTAAGATACGTTTGTAGGTTAAGCCTTTTGATAATTATGCATAAGACTAGTGCCAAATGGATGCATAATTTGTAAATGGCGTCCCTGGGAAGATAGAGGATGCATGAATTAGTTGGAGGAAGAATTTTTTAAATAAAGGGTAAAAAATACTCTTCATTTAAAAAGGTAAAAAGGAGGGAAATTTATATAAGGTAATTTCAGAAATTACCTCTCATCATTTGAACTGTCAGTTGAGGAAGAGGGGGAGGAGAAGAGAGGGAGAGGACTAGAAGGCACGATGTTGGATGACTACGAACCCGATATTATCCACCATGCAGATGAGGTGTGGATATTCTACAGCCATTAACCTGTTCCACACCAGGTTAGCCCCAAACCCAACTTTGTTTTTATCATTTTTTGAAGTTTTAGTAGAATTTTGAATATATGGGTTTGGCTAGGGATGGAAGTTAGAAAAATGGGTAGCTAGCAAAAATTATATGTCACTGAAGGGGTGCGTAGAATAGCTTATTAAGTGAAGTGGGCAAACGGGAAGGTTCAGGCATGCCCTAGAAGAGGGTGGGTTCACCCAAGGGGGAAAAAAGAGGGGGGGAGGAATTTGGTCGGGCCCCACAACAAAGGGTGTACCCGCCCTCCGAACGACCGACCCATCTGCCTGTGGTTGGGGTAGGTTTGCCCATGCATGGGCAAGTCCACCCCTGCACTAGGCAAGCTCGTCCAAGGGGCCCAGGTGGGTCCTCCTTTTCTCGAGCGGGTCTGCCCGTGCATGGGACGGGTCCGCCCCCGTGCGGGCGAGCTCACTCGGGGGTCTAGGAAAGTCTGCCCGTGCATGGGGGCGGGTCTACCCCAGGAGAGGCAGGACCAATAGGGGAAATAAGGAGGAAAAGAAAGGGAAAAGGAAAGGTAGGAAAGGGGATCTAGGAAAAGGGAGAAAAAAAGAGGGGAGAAGAGAAAAGAAGGACTAGCACAGTTGGTTTGACATGGATGCAGGACTTTGACAGACTACGGACACTTGAGCGATAGTCTGAGGTGTTGAATATTTGCATAGCGGCCATGAATGGTGCAGATCATGAGGCACTAGCATAGGAAATACTATTACATATGCTATCATACCTGACTATTAATCCCCACAAGGCCATGTTGACAATGCTGGTAGAGCATTGGGATTCAACTACGTCGACATTTCATTTGCTACCAGGAGAGATGACAGTGACCTTAGAGGACGTATGGAGGATTCTGAGGCTCCCCATAGTGGGGCTGCCAATCAATGAGTGTCAGGTAGAGGGGAAGGCACTAGACGAGTTCGTGCGGGTCATGTTTGGCAGAGATGAGTTACCGATTCAATAGTAGTAACTAGTTGTGGATAGGTGTATCGCCTATAGGGTACCAGCATTGTCACTATACCTAGTAGGATTGATCAGTGGGATCTTGATTCCAGACAAGAGTTGTCGGTTCTTGCATCTCAGGTTTGTGGAGGTGATTTGACACATTATCGAGGGCCGAGAGGGGAAATTTGCATGGGGGACTTGTCTGTTAGCATAGTTGTATAGGGATATACATGTGATATGCTATCGGGAGGTACTGAACTTGACACACGTTACACTGCTATAGGTATGGGCCTGGGAACATATTAGGATTTCCAAGTCGATTGTGGTGAGAGGAGTGGAGAATCACAAATCTCCAATAGCTTGGGTATGGGGGACAGAGGTTGGAACTATACTTCGTTATGAGGGATTCAGAGACATGGATGCATGGAGGTTATTTGATGAGTTGTCAACGAAGATGATAGTGTGGTGATAGTACATGTTGTGGTGATTCGGGGGATGTGGGGAGGAGGAGGAGAGACAGGGATTATTTCTACACCTGATGCTATATTAACTGGAAGGATCCACATGTAGTTGACTTACACAGACTAGATCGAGTGACAAGGCAGTTTGGGGTGAGGGAGGATATTCTGCAGGGTCGAGTGATGTTCTAGTAGATTACACGAGAGTAGCCATGGGGGGATGAGATTGAGCCTGAGCTTGTGAGGGAAGAGTGGGAGACACTACGATTAGTGCCATACCCATGCAGGAGAGATAGGTCGAGAGATGCAGGGACAATAGATCGGTATGGTCAGTAGTTTTGCTGACATCCATCGTAGCGGATTATGCCTATGGTGTTGATTGAGGAGGAATTAGGTTTTGGATTGAAGAATGAGAGATGACTAACAACTAAGAGGGGGAGACAGCATCCATGAGGACAACAAAGAGGAGGATAGGAGGAGGACAAGGGGTGGTTGGAGTAGTAGAGGATCCAGTGAGGGTGGGTAGGAGGAGGAGACAGCAATAGAGAGTTTGAGGAGGGGATGGAGCAGAGGGGGGAGGGGAGGAGGCTAGGTTCGTGGATCAACAAGATAGGGGATAGGAGGCACAAATGGAGAGCAGACCGAAGGTTCATACAGCCATAGGAGACCAACAAAGGTAGAGATGGGAGGAGGTTGAGGCCAGTGGAGAGCAGGAGAGGGTGATAGGGAGGAGGAGGAGAGCCCCGGTGGTGATTAATGTGGATGAGACAGAGGTAGATGGGGAGGATGAGAGGTATGAGCCAAAGGAAATGGACATTGACATGGAGGTACATCATATCCCTCCACTATCTATGGCACCACCTATAGGAGAGGATCTAGTAGTGGTTCTGAGAGGGGCCTTGGAGAGATTGCGGCTTAATGAGCAGCGGCTACAATGGTCAAAGGTAGAGTAGAGTTGATTAGAGACAGAGATGGGAAAGTTATAGGCACGGCTTGCCATGATAGTGATAGAGATGAAGAGGAGTCTACTAAGAGAGAGAGAGAGAGATGAGGCATGCGATGAGGTGATTGATCTATGGGTAGAGGTAGATAGGCTACAAGAAGAGGTGTCCAGGGAGCATGAGGAGTGGGATGCAGCGAGATGGGAGAGGGACCATCTAGTGGTCGGGGAGGCAATTCGATAGGCTAGAGGATACGGAGATGCTATAGCAAGGACAGGGCAGAGATCTATAGAGATTGGGGTAGAGACATCAAGAGATGTGGAGGATTCATAGAGACAAGTAAGCAGCTAGGGAGACAGAGAGTGGATCTATGGTGGGAGCGAGATGAGCTCTAGGACAGAGTGGATTTTTTAGAGTAGACAGTCAGAGATATGGGACTGATGTAGGAGAGAGAGGATGAGATGAGGGTTCAGATATGCGTGATGCAGATGGAGAGAGATGTAGAACAGACACAGGTTCAGGCCATGGAGGCGGAGAGGGATGTAGCTCAGGCATGAGTTCAGGTGTTGCAAAGTGAGAGGCAGGTGGTAAAGGAACATGTACAACCTCTTCAAAGAGAGAGGGATATGATAGTGTCATAGGTTTTGGCTCTTCAGAGAGAGCGAGATGCAGAAGAGTTGAGACAGTAGGCACTATAGAGAGATAGGGATGTAGTGGTGGCTCGATCATAGGCCATGCAGAGGGAGAGAGATGTCACAAAGGTATGGATGCAGACGCTGCAAGGAGAGAGGGATGTAGAAGTGGCTTAGATGTAGGTAGGACATGTTGGGGGTGGTGAGACAGGGGAAGACATATAGGGATTGCAGGCACAGCTACAGGCTACATAGGTTGAGAGGGATAGGGCTATAGAGAAGGTACAACAGTTGAGGACAACATAGGAGGCACGGGAGCAAGGGTAGACAGCCATTAGTGGGGACCAAGATAGATACAGGCATGAGTAGAATGCCACTAGATACTAGGCTATGTAGAGAGCTAATTATTTGCAGGAGGCGACCTACTAGAGGTGTGCTTATGAGTAGGCAGTTCCAGAACTAGTGCAACGTACAACGCACTATATTAATCAGGTACCTCATATGCTGACACCATCCCAGTCATTAGGGACATGTACCAGAGGCTATAGTGACTTTCGGCAGACTCCTCCTCACTTTGGTGGTTATCAGGGGACTCCTACCCATAATTATCAAGGGACTCCCACACATAGAGGGCCAGTGCCCAATTCTCCTCAGAGATCAGATGTGTGCAACTCATAGTAGGGCAGTTAGAGAGCAAATAAAAGGATACATGATTTTTTGACAGGTGCAGGATGGAGATTTAGTAAATATTAGCAGAGATCATATGTAATCTACATCCTCATATTTTGTACTTTATTTGATGATATACACAATGGATTGTAGTGGATTATGTTTGAGAAATTATGACGAGATGGATATTGTATTATTTTGATTATGATATTTGATAGACCTTATTGATACTATGCATTATGTTTATGTGATGGATGATTTATGTTATGCATATATGGATGATTTAATTATGCATGATGTTGATGATGATTTATGATTATATGGATGATGTGATTATGCATGATGTTAATGAAGATTTATGCTTATGTGGATAATTTGATTATGCATGATGTTGATGATGATTTTTATATGCTGATGTCATTACGTATATGATGTATTAATGTTTATGATGTGGTAAGGGATGAATGTTTGGTATTATATGTAATTATTATGGACCTAACAATGTATTTTGTAGGTGGTGATACATGTGTTGTGTAAATGTTAACATAAAAATGTACGGATTAAAATGAACCTAAGATGCCTAAGTTAGTATGCATGTGGAAGAAAATATAATGGACCTATAATGTAACATGCAATATGAATGAAAAATATTTTTCTCCATGAAATGCAATGCAAACAAAAATGTCAATAAGGACTTGCATGGGAATGTGGGTAGATGATAGGTGTTGTGTGGGTATGATAGTACACTTGTCAAGAACCATTACTATCTTAAGAAGAAAACAAAGGGAAAGAATCGAAGCTTGCACAACTGAAATCCTAAGTCATGGGTTAAGAATGAATGAGGGATTCATGTAATGAAATGAAATGAAATCGTGAATGAAATTTTCCATCTTTGGAGCATTGATTTTTGTTATAGCATAAGACACTAACTACCAGGGTATATGAAACCAAGGCAAGTGAGCATCTAATGCATAAAACAAACACAAAAAACAAGGTTATCCCAACACCCCAATGTCAAAAAGACCTTGGTCGGGCTAGGTATTGGGATGACCACAAGCACAAAGGGATGTCCCCAATGTAACACAGGATTTTGGAGACCCTAGTGGGTACTACGTGGGAAGGACCTAGCAGACAACAACAATAAACTACCAAAAGATTTCCCCTATATTAACCCATCAAAATGCATCATAATATGATAGATTATGGTGACCTTGACTAGTTGTAATAGGAATATCAAATAATAAACAAAAACCAAAAGCATTAAAAGTTCATAATAAAATTCAAACATCCTTTTCCATAGGATCACAAGGGTGGATGAGGTTGATGAGGTCTATTAGGAAGGATGCATCCTGTTGAGACCAATGATGGATACTAAACTAAGATGACCCAGGTGACACAAAATTTTTTTCATTAACTAGATCTTTTGACACTAGAGGATCCTATTTGTGAAGATCCAGCCAGATAAGGGAACTCTTGATAACACGACACAAGAGACTGGATAAAGATCATCTCAAGACTGACATACCCTAAATACCTAGGGGCTCGGGGGCTAATCAAAGATAAGCCTTGCCTATGTGAAAGCGCAGAGCCCTCGTAGTTCAAGAAAAGACTATGGATAAAAGTAGAAAGAGGACTAATGGAGACTGATCAGACACCAACCAAACAATGCAAAAAGCCAATAAAGATAAAACAAAGAAAAGTGAAGAAAAATCCCCAAGGGTGGATCAAAAGATTGACCTTGCCTACGTGAAAGCATAGGGGAAACATAGTTCAGAAAAGACAAATAACAACAGACCATGGGTAAAAGAGAAAATGGGACGATGAAGACAGATGATGGATGACCATCATGGGATGGTCAAAATGCCCTAGGGGTAGATCAAATGATCAGCCTTGCCTATGTGAAAGTGTAGGGGCAACGTAGTTCGACTAAGGACGAAAATACCAACTTGACAGGATGAGGCCTAAATGGAGACCGACATGATGGATGATCCTAGATGAAGACAAACCAAGACAACTAAGTGGACAACACAAGCTCAGGATGACGGATAGGATGGATGAAGTCATAAAGTAACTAGGATGCAAGGTAGATAATGATTAATCCCTCTACAGATGATGCCTGTTACCAGGTTTTCACCACTTGTACTTATCTAAGGCGCCACCAAGGGTGGTTTTCACTGTAGGATGATTTTATTTCTCTTTACTGTTTTTGCATTTTTTATTGATTTTTTCAAGTTTTTTGATTTTTTGATTTTATGCAAATAGGGTCACCAAGTAGACTTAGGTATAAAACCTTTTCAGATGCATGATGTTAATAGGATCATCTAGGGGATCTCCTTCAAGGGTGGTGAGTCTGTATGCCCCAGATCCATACTTTGTTGTGATGATATAAGGAGCCAACTAGTTTGCTTCAAAATTTCCTTTCTTATCTCGATCATGTTGGGTGCGCTAGTTTTCTTTAAGGACAAGGTCACCAACATTGAATTGACGAGGGTGAACCTTCTTGTTGTAGTTGTGTTTAAGATAGTTTTGATAAGCCTAAAGGTGATCATAAGCTTTGATCCGCCTTTCATCAAGTAATTCCAGTTGGGAAATCCTTGTAACATGGGTGTCTTCCTCACTGATAAGGTTCTTCAGAGAAATTCTTAGTGATGGGATCTCAACTTCGATCGGTAGGATAGCCTCAACACCATATACAAGGGAATATGGCATGGCACTGGTAGGGGTATGGATGGAAGTGCGATACACCCAGAGGGCAAGATGAATGTGGAGATGGCAATCTCGACTAGTGTTATTAATGACCTTTTTGAGGATTCGGATCAGAGTCTTGTTAGTAGCTTATGCCTGACCATTACCTTGGGGGTAATAAGGTTTTGACTAATGATGTTGAATATGAAAGGTCTCACAAAGGTGTTTCATGGACTAGTTTTTGAAAGGATTTCCATTATTTGAGAGGATGGTGGATGGGATAGCATATCTACATATAATATGGTAGACGATGAATTTTAAAATTTGAGTACCAGTGATTTTTGAGAGTAGCATTGCTTCCACCCACTTGGTGAAGTACTTAGTGGCAGTAATAATGAAAGTGTGGTTGTCAGAGGATGGCGGGTATATCTTTCCAATCAATTTAAAACCCCACTAAGAGAAGGGCCATGGCGTGAGAAGAGGCTGAAGATCCTATGTCAGAGAGTGAATCAAATCTGCATGTTCCTAACATGGAAAACATTTCTTCACAAACTCATAGGCATCATGTTCCAGTGTGGGCCAATAATATCTAGCTCAAAGAATCCTTTTAGCTAAGGCCATACCATTTGAATGGGCCCCTCAAACACCAATGTGTACTTCCGTTAGTGCAGTATGGGCTTTGGTCTCATCCAGACACTTTAGGAGGGTTCCATCATACCCATGACGATAAAGCGTATCACCCACGATGATGTATCAGTATGAACGTTGGATAAAATATTTGTGTTGGTTTCGTGTAAGGTCTGGGGTAGAATGTTATCATCCAGGTAAGCATAGATGTCTTGGTACCAAGTGGAAACGGGACCTACAATGTCACACACCATTTCAATCTTAGGGATGTCATATGTTGGGATTAGGAGTTGTTCAATGAGGAACTCACATTCTGTTCAATCTTTGGGCATGTTGATCAAGGAGCCAATAGTAGCCATAGCATCAACTGCTTTGTTTTGTACCCTGCAAATCTGATCAAATTGTATGGAGGTGAAATACTTTTTGAAGTCATCCACCATGCATTTTTAAGGTATTAACTTGTCATCCTTTATCAGGAACTCATCATTGACCTACTTAATGACCAACAAGGAATCGTCGAAGACTCTTAGGTGAGTTATGTGCCACTTTTTGGAAATTATGAGGCCTGTGAGGAGGGCTTCATACTCAGCTATATTGTTGGTGCATGGGAATGCCAATCTGAATGACTCCAGAATGTAATCACCTTGAGGGGTAACAAATAGAATTCCTGCCCCCTATCCATTATGAGTGTAGGATCCGTCGAAGTACAATATCTAGGTGGGTGCTTTTGCAACTACAAAGACTTCTTCATTTGGAAATTTGGTGACCAAAGGGTAAGCATCTACTAAGGGTGCATCAGCCAACTGATCGGCTATAACTTGTCCTTTTATGGCTTTTTGATCCACATATTCTATGTCAAATTCACTTAGGAGCATGACCTGTTTAGCCATGTGACTAGTTAAGGTGATTCTAGACAACATATATTTCAATGGATCAATTTTCACTATTAGTTTGATGGGATGGCTGAGCATATAATGTCTGAAGTTTTGCATACTAAAAACCACTGCAAGGAAATCTTTCTCCATTGGTGAATAATTCAATTCATAACCAACCAGTGTATAGCTAATGTAATAGATTTCTTATTCTTTTGTGGACTCATCATGTTATGCCAATAATTCCCCCAGTGCGACTAAAGTAGCAGAGATGTATAGCAAGAGGGATTTTCTTGGAATAGGTGGCATCAAGATTGGCCGATGGGCCAAGTACTCTTTGATCTTATCAAAACCCAACTAACACTATTGACTCCATTTTAAGGTGGTGTCTTTCATCAAAAGGTGGGCGAATGACTGACACTTATCTGCAAGTTGGGCTATAAATCAATGGATAGATTATAGCTTTCCTTGAAGGATTCTTAACTATTTCATGTTTCAAGGTGGAGGCATATCCATGATAGCTTTTACTTTGGAAGGATCAACCTCAATGCCTCTTTGGGAGACTATGAAACCCAACAATTTCCCAGACATGACACCAAACACACACTTTTTTGGATTCAGTCTTAGCTTGTATTGTTCCAACCGCTCAAAGATATTTTTTAGGATGGTAGGGTGCTCTACTCTAGTTTTGGAATTTCCCAACAAGTCATCAACATAATCTTTCATGATAATGTGGATGAGGTTATGGAAGATAACAGTCATTGCTCGTTGATATGTTTCCCTTGCATTCTTGAGACCAAAGGGCATAAGGTTGTAGCGAAAGGTACCCCAAGGTGTTGTAAAAGTGGTCTTATGTTGTTCTTCAAGTGCAATTTGAATTTGATTGTAGCCAGAGAAGTCATCCATGAGGGACAACATCTCATGTCCTACAATGAGGTTGACCAACATGTTGATATTGGGCAATGGGAAGTCATATTTCGGACAGGTTTTGTTGAGATCTTGGAACTTTGTGAAAATCCTAATGTCTCTGTTAGGTTTAGCCACAAGCATTATGTTGGAGATCCAGTCAGAATAGTTGATGGGTCTAATAAAGCCAACATCCAGTAATTTCTCCAATTGCTTCTTGACTAACAGTGTTATTTGTAGATGCATTTTTATGAGTTTCTGCTTGATAGGCTTGGTGTATGGGAGAATATCTAGATGGTGAACTACTAAAGTGGGGTCCAGACTTGGCACATCTTAGTACAACCAAGCAAAGTTAATGATTATTTCTTTGAGGAGTTGGACAATGATGGAATATTCTTGTTTTGATAATGATTTGGCTACGTAGGTGATCTTTGGGGTTTCTGCAATACCCAAATTGACTTCTTGAGTTTCTTCGATCAAGATGGATGATCGTGTAGATAATTGAGTTCCCACAACGGGAAGATGAATGTATCCATCTTCTAGCACCTCATTAAGGCTTTCACTATCGGATGTGTCCTTTATTTTTATTTTTTCCAAGTCAAGAAGTGCCTCGAGGAGGTTTTCACTAGATGATTGTTTCTAATTTTTCTTATTTTTACTTTTGCGATTGGAGCATTCATCTTCCCCCAATCCCATAAGATTGGCATATGCATCCAGAGAGACACTGTCAGGTGCACTATCACGTAGGTCCCAATCAATAAGTTTGGGATGGCATAGGGAAAGGCTAATGGTAAAGATAGATAGGCAATCAAACATGGATGAAAGGTCCGTGTGATCCATGTCATCGTACACATGTATGATGGACTCTTCCTCAGATATGTCTTCTAAGGGACCATTGTCCATAGTAACACTGTTGGAAGCATTGGATGATGTTGCAAGGCCTTTCTAATTTTTGTCATATTTGAGGCCCAAATTTTGTGGACGCTTTGGTACATCAATAGGTTGCAATCGCCCTTGTTCTTCTTTACCTAGACCTCCACCTTGATAGTTATGCTTCTCTGTGAACTTAGCAGACCAGGGGTATACTTCCTCAAAATATTCCTTAAGGGAAGGATCCAGTTCAGGCTCTTCATGATATATCCATTGACTGATATCATCTTCTGGTGTATATGTCCTTAAACTAGGGGACCAAAGAGTGCTAGTAGGGATTTTTTTGGCACTAAGGTAATGGTCTTGTCTTCTTCCTTTGGTACAGACTACGAAGGTTGACCATATGTGTGTGGTGATGGTGGCATGGTTACCACATTCAGAGCTGTATGCATTTCATATTCACCATAACCCTTGTCGATGATCTGGACTTTGGTGATGGTGGGATCAGTGGTGGAAGATGGAGTGGTTGGTGTGGCAGATGATGGATTGGAGGATGACAACTAAGGTGCCCCCATTTTGACTCTAGGATAATAATGCAAATGGGGAAATGAAGCATCCAAGGCACCATAGTACTCAAATGGTTGCGGGTCAGCGTCAACAGTGACCTCCTATCCATTGACTAGAAATTTTAGGCATTCATGATACATGGAGAGGATGGCTTGCATGGCATGGAGCCATGGGCTGCCGAGGAGGAGGTTGTACGGTAAGTCCAGATCAAGGACATGACATGTAGTGTACTGAATCATGGGTCCAACCTGGATGGGAAGACTAACAATTCCTTTAGATTCTCTTTTTGCATTATCATAAGTATTGATTGTAATGATTTGATTACTTAGGTCTTCTTGAGTATACCCTATCTGCTTTATGAACTTTAAAGTGCATAGATTAAGACCAGAGCCATTATCTACCAAGACCCCTTTTACTTTATAACAGGCAACTAGGACTTCGATGTGTAGGGGACAGTTATGGTTGGCATCAATGTTACGCATGTCATTTTGGCTAAAGTGTACTAGTAAGATAGAGCCAGATGTCCTACTAAAGCTTTGAATTGTGTGGGATCAATATCGTTAGGTACATGAGTTTCCTGTAAAGCCCAGTTCAGGATCTCTTGATGCATAGGAGATGATTTGAGCAAATCCAAAATTGAGATATGAGTAAGAGTCTTTCCTAACTAATCAAGAATGTTATATTGTGAATTCACAGGATTGTGTTGGGCAGATGCAAGGGCTGCAGGAACAGTAATGCAAGTTCTTCGGGTAGCAACAACACATTGGGGATCTTTAACTTTGACATGTATCATGGATATACAAGGTTCTACCTGTTCAATGCAATGGACAATGCCATCATAATTGAGGAGTGCATTCTTATAACTTACGTTATTTGTATTTTTGTTTTGGGGATTGTTATTGGATGTGCTTGTGCCTTTATTATGGTTAGGGAAGGAATTTTGGTAAATCTGTAGTTGAGCATTAGACGATGAAGCATGATTGGCATCCACATGAATATCTCCTCGATCTATAAGATCTTGGATATATGTTTTTAGACTCTGACACTTGTTTAGGGTATGCACTTTAATCTTGTGAAACTCACAGTATTCATTTTCTTTAAACCAAACCAGTTTAGGATTAGATTCATCAGGTGGCTTGGTTACAGGATATGTGATTGGATAATTGGCTTACAAGAGCTTGTTGAACACAAAACTGAGGAGTTCTCCTAATTGAGTGAATTGGTGTTTGCATTTAATTTGACTATTCTGTTTTGGCTGTTGAGGGGGGTGAGGTGCCCCCTATGGTACTGATATGATGTTTTGGGCAGATGTTTGATTAGAAGTAGGTCGTTTCCCATGAGAGGTACTAGCTACTTAAACATGCTTAGTGTCAGTGACACCATCATTCACATCATTCTTTTTCTTGTTCAAGCAGCGTGATTTATCTCTGGATGATCGTTCTCTTTCATGATTGTGTATCTTGACATACCCTTTAGCAATAAGCACCCATTCAAGGACAAGTCCTTTCTCCACTATCTCGGTGAAGGTGGTGACACAATGCAGCCTGAATTTATGGGCCATGTCGGGATGTGAATTCTCAACAAAGAGAGTGACCATGTCTTTTACTTTAAGAGGGGTTTTCATTTGTCTTGCAAATGCATGCCACCTTTGGAGGTAGCTGACAAAGGTTTCACCTTCATGTTGGTTCTCCTTGAGGAGATCCAAGGTATCAATATCCTTCTCTAGATTAAAGGGGTAGGAAATAAATTTCTCAAAAGATCCACGAAGGATTTGATTGATCCCTGCTCTAGACCCATGAACCAATCTAGGGCATACCTTGTAAGACTCCATGGGAAGAAAGGCAACAGGTAATTGTCGTTATGCATAACCTCCTGACACTGGGATTAAAACTCTTGTAGGTGGGCTTTAGGATCCTTGTTTCCCTTATATCTGTCGAATTTTGGTATCTCGAAGTGTTTGGGGAAGTGAATCAATGAGATGGAAGGGTCGAATGGATAGGGACATATGTCTTCGAATTTGAATGATTGCTTACCAATCTCAGCTTGGAGATCTTTCAAAGCATTTTTGATTTCTAACAAATCCACGTTGATTGGTGGTGTAGGAGTCGAGGCAGATGGGTTAGATGGATATGAGTGGTAGGATGATGAAGGATCATGTTGAGATATTTTTTGAAGGTTGATATATGGATTTTGATAGTGAGATGATGATGTCCCTTGCTAGTATGTCAAGGGTGTTTGTTGGTATGGGGGCTACTATTGTGAGGTATAGTATTGGTTTGTCTGATAAGGATGTGCAGCATAATGCAAAGGAGCATGAATGGAGTGTTGCAGGTTGGTCTACTAGTACTGGGAGTACTGCTGTGACTATAGGGAAGCCACATAGGGTGGTTTTTGTTGGAACTCTTGTTGGTTATGATAAAAATAGTGTTGGGGAGGTTGTTGATGTGATATTGGTGGTTGCATGGGCCGAGATAGAATATTGTGTTGTGATTGAACTTGCGGACATAAAATAGATCCGAGCAATGGGGATATGGTATGGATGAGATGTCCAGATGGATTGCCTTGTGATTGGTACGGTGGTTGTTGTAATGAAATCAAAGGATTATGCAGGGGTTGTTGCTGATGAGATGGTTGAGACGATGTAGAGGAATTCTACAAAGGAGGTTGTTGGGTGACAACACGAACATTTGTTTGTGATGTACCTTGCAGAGGTGCTTGAGGTGGTATGTTAGATTTCAGAGGCTGTTGGGATCTGAATGGAGGCAGTGGTAGATTTGTGGCCCTAGGAAGTGGAGGCAAGGTGGTGAAAGGGTTTCCCCCAACATTTACTGGAGGTTGATTCGAAAGGGGTGGTGTAATCAACATTAATGGCAGATGCTGGGGAATATTTTGTGGCATGTCGTAGGCAAAAGGGTTATTGGGATCAGGTACTTGAGGAGCCCCCATGACTGAGATTGGGGTGTTCGGGGAATTGTTAACATGGTAAAGGATAGTGTTTTCAAATTCAAGTTGATACCAACCCTCCACTGGAGGAACATTGGGGGTGTATGAATCACCTGGTGTGTTTTGTGAACTTTGGGGTATGTTAGGTGTGGAATTGCCATATTTGGATAGGTCGACAGCTGATGGAGGTTTGACACATTTTTCAATTAGGTGGGCCAAGATTTCTTCCCCATGTTTTTTGAGCAAGCGATCTATCATTTGCACATTAGTGGGATTACTAAAATGTTCCTCAAATGTGAGTTCGGGCTTATTGACCATGCTTTCTTCACCATGTGGTGAGTTGTTCTGATCTTCAGTGTTAGATTATGATTATCCCCCATTGGCAAGAGGATTTTCCTATGGTGTGTTAGGTTGGGATCTAGGATTTTGTTGCTCGACCATCTTCTTTGCTTGTGACTAGGTCTGAATGGGCATGCAAGACGACAGAGTGGACTAGGATGTGAGGATGATCAAGATGATGATTAGAGGACTAACCTAATTAGATGATGGATTAGCCAACAAAGATGTGGCTCGATAGGATAGGATTAGATGATTGATAAAGGATCTAATTTTGATTCGTCTAGAGTGGATTGCTTGATAAATAATCGATGAGATTAGATTGGGTTGATTGATAAAACGATTGGTCAAATTGGATTGGATCGAATTAATTGAAGAGACGATTGATGAGATAGGGTTGGATTGGATTGATAAATGATTGATAGGATTGAATGATAAGATGAATGATGATGACAGGGGTTCTAAACCAAGTTCAAGAGTTATCCTTGGTAACGTAAGGTGTTGATTGATCGATTAAAGGATAAATGGATGATAATGGCGCCAAATCCAAATTGAGATGTAAGTGGATTGATAGGGCCGAAGAGGATGACCAACTTAGGATGGATGACAATCCTAAGCTATTTTTGAAGGATGACAATTAAACACAAACACCTAGGTCAACTCGAATAACTACTTCAATGAAGTTTAGTAGAATAAGGGAATGATGTAGGTAAACGGAAATCAGAATGGAAGAATGGTACCTAGAACGTGAAGGACAGTTACATGAACGGGGAGAATGGTTAAATGAATGAGGGATCAAAATAGGTGAAGAACTACTTAGAACGAGTAAATGGATGTTTGATTGGGGAAATTGACCTTGAGGATGGGGAGACAAATGCCCAGAATGGGTGAATGGACACTCAAAATGGGAAAATGGTTAATCGGAACGAAGGAACGACACTTAGAATGTGAAGGACAGAGGACAAAAAAAAGTTGTTTGAAGGTCAGGTCCACCCCTAAAAAAGGTAAGGTCCACCCCTACTAGGGTAGGTACGCCCCTAGTAGTGAAAACGGACAAAAATAGTTGTCTAAAACTGGAAAATGGATGAAAACAACTATTTGAAATAGGTAAACAGGCACACAAAATAAGGAAATGAATGATTGGATCGAGGGGTTGAATGTTCAGGATGAGGACAGGATTCTCGAAATTGGGAAATGAGTGATCAGAATGATGAAACGGGTGCTCAAAATGATGAAATAGGTGTTCAGAATGATGAAACAGGTGTTAAAACTGACTGTTCAAGGGATAGGTTTGCCCCTAAAAAGGTCAGGTCCACCCATAGAGGGTAGGTCCACCCCTAAAAGAGGTCAGGTCCACCCCTGGAGGGCAGGTACGCCTGTCTAACTAAAATTTGGACAAAATTGACTGAAATAGGTTGAAAAGGGGTTGGTTCATAGGGTAGGTCCGCCCCTAAAAAAGTTCATGTCTACCCCTGGTGGGCAGGTCCACCCCTAGACAAGTTTGAACTTGGTTTTTGAAAAAATAACTAAGGAAAAAGACCCAAAACACAGTAAACAGCAATCAAAGGATAAGGCTAACTTGGCTAATCAGAAAATTACTGGTTTTGCACAAGAAAAATAATTCAAGCAGCATGATCCTAAGATTAGTAGAATGGATATGGCCAACAAAGTCCTATTCTAGGATAAACAAGGTTGCTAAGGAGTCCTCGATATACACCCAGTACGTGAGGCCCAAACTATGAACACCAACCCATCACAAGCATGAGTCGGGAACCTTAGTGAGATACTATAGGCTTGAACCAACTCTTCATGTCATCCTAACGTTTGACCAATAACGATGTGGCTGGATTGGGGTACAACTTTGGCTCTCCCCCCTTTATATACCTATTTGGTACGCGTGGTTGGAATCGTCCCTTGGGGTGATGAAATCCCCATGCAAGTCCCCTAAGAAAAAGAAAAATGGGAGACTCAAAAGGACTTGGTAAGCTACAATTTCTCATCACCTAGGATTTCCAAATGGTGCAAGGGGATTGGATACGTCAATAGTCTACCACAAACACAACACAGAAAGTATATTGACACCTCCTAGTTAATCTATGTGCCTAAATTAATGCAAAACAACAACAAACAACTAATAAATATTTTGAGTGGATGACCCTGCAAGAAACTTGTTAGCACTTTTTGTTTTTCGTTTTCCACCAAATGCTAGTCAGATCCTTGCACAAAATTAAATAGTAAATGTTAGGGGGTTAGAAATATTGAAAGCAGTGCTCAAACTTCAGTTTCCACCTTCTGGAAAAATTTGTTTTGGGCAGGTTCGCCCCTAGTTTTGGTTAGGTCTACCCATGGAGGTCAGGTATGCCCCTCTGTGAAAAAATTGCAAATCTTCTATTTACAGGTTTTGTGGAGGGCAGGTCCACCCCTAAACAAGGTCAAGTCAACCCCTAATGGGTGGGTATGCCCCTCTACTAGGTTAGGTCTGCCCTTGGAGGTCAGGTCCACCCCTAGATGGGCAGGTCCACCTCTAGATGGGCAGGTCTGCCTCTCTGCTAGGGCAAGTCTGCCCCTCTGCAACCTGCACCTGCAAACAACAAAAATTAGAAAAAATGAAAGAACAAGACCCTTTTGTGGGTCCCACCAGGCATACTAGAAATGTGATTAGGTGAAAATATTGGTTCAAAAAAAGCAGCAACAAAAGAAATGCAAGAAACAAAATAAACACCTAACACCTCAAGATTGGGAAAAATGTTAAACTTAACATATGTAGATGGCAAGATTATACCTTGTTAAGTTGTCCTTTGGTTGGCCCTTAATTTTTGACGTTGTGTATGTTCCTCTTGATGGTAAAAGATGCACAAATGTGATGAAAGATGGATGAGAAGTGGATGAGAATGCTATGGTGAGTGCAAAAATGTAAATTTTGGCTAAGTATGGTTCAAATATCAAATTGGCAAGAGTTTGGTAGCAAAATCATGAACTCCCTAAATGAGAGAAAATAGGGGGTATTTATAGAGGAATTTGAATTCTCTAGAGAATTCAATGGTTGATATTTATCCAACAAGGCCAAGATGAAGGGCTATGGTGAGTTGAGAACTCACAAGC
This sequence comes from Sequoia sempervirens, assembly GCA_007258455.2. Classification (NCBI taxonomy): domain Eukaryota; kingdom Viridiplantae; phylum Streptophyta; class Pinopsida; order Cupressales; family Cupressaceae; genus Sequoia; species Sequoia sempervirens. Next base: position 17,650 of record VDFB02369183.1, read on the forward strand.
CATCACATCCTGACATGTGGAATGTGAAGTGGCTAAGGATGTGATGATGTGTAAGTGAGGTGAAAGGAGGGTACATGATGTGGAGGAAGGACAACTACTTTGCAAGTACCTTGGGCGATGAGAAGATTTCCTCAAAAAATAACTTTTTGTTTTCAAGTGGGAATAAAAGTGATTTTTCAGGAATTTTAGAATTCTTCAAAAATCTCCATGGGAAAAGGGAAAGTAGTTGGGAAAATAAATGTGAATTAAAAATTCACATGCTTGGAAGAATTTCAGGGACAAGACAAGGTTCCAAAAAGGGAAGCACTTGTCCACATGTGACTTGATGTGACAAGTCAAAAGATTCTAGAAGATGCATGGGAAAAGGAGATTCTAGGAGGAATAAATGTGAATATTAAATTCACATGGGAAAGAGGGTCAATGCTAAGAAAGACAAATGGAAAAGGTTGACTAAAAAGGCATGCTAAATGTGTCAAATGAATTTGATTAAGGTTGTGCAAACACATGATTAAGAGGATTAATGAAAGATTAAGAAGAAATTGGAAGATGTGAGGATGTGACATTAATTTTTAATTAATGTGTGCACATCCTAATCTAAAATTAATTAAATTAAACTGAATTAGAAATGGAGTATGTGACAATGAGAGAGAAAAAGAGGGATTAAAAATTGACTTAAATTCAAAGAGGTCACATGACTAAATTAAATAGATTGATGTATTTATTTAATTTAGAGAAGAATGAAGTAAAAGGTAAAAGTATTTAATGATTGAATTAAATACTTTATGAACCTTATACAGATGATGAAATATTAATTAAATGAGTGATTTAATTAATACTGATGAAGAGAATGAATAGGCGAGTAAAGGGATGGATAAGGAGATGAGTTTGACCATATGGAAGTGGTCAAATTTGGGTGTCTACAGTTTGATCCTTCATTGTGAATTTTCAATACCCCTCTTTTGACTAAAGCTTCTTCAATTTTGACACCATTTTCTACCATCTTCTCAAAGCTAGGGGGACATTGTAATTGTAGACTATAGCTCATTTCACTATTAAGATTATCAATGAAAATATGCTTCTTTTCTTGTTTGGGTATGGGAAAGTGTATCGAGCAAATAACCTTCTCCACCTTTGTAAGAATATGAGAAAGGATTCTCCTTGTTTATGTTTGGTATTACAAAGATCCTTCATGGTTATCTCATGTGAAATGTTATATGAATATTGAGTGATAAATTTGTTGACAAGTTCTTCAAAGGATTTTATGCCTAGTTTTAGTTTTGAAAACCATTCCATACAATGGCCTCCCAAGCTGCGAGGAAAAGTCTCATCAAGTATGTTTCCTCATGAGCAAACTCAAGACTCACGTTTCAAAATTATCACACATGGTCTATGGGGTCATATTTTACATTGTATTTGTTGTATTTTGGTAGGTCACAATTTGGGGGAAATGGTATCATGTTTAAATTCATATCAAAAGGGTAGGGACAAACATCTTGTAACAAGTACCTTTCGGTAGTACCTCTTTGCATGTCTTGCAATTGTTGTTGGAGGTTCTTCATTTGATGTGTTAGGGAAGCCATTTCATCTGTATTTGGTGTTTCAAATTAAGTTTTCTTAGGATTTTCTTTCAATTTGTTGACATCAAAATCACTTGGTAATTTGACCCCTTGGTTTGCTAACATTAGAAGGTATTTTTCTCCATCCTTTTCAAAGATCTTTTCTAGGAATTTGTGGAATTTGGGATCTTTCTTTGCTTCTTCTATTTCCTCCTCTATTATTTCTTTTGTTTCGTTTTGAGGAACTTTGTGAAAGGGATTTTCTTTTGGTTCACCCATGGTATTTTGAGGTTCAAACTCCTTATCCTTAATTTTTTGCTTTTGGGACCTTGTTAAAACGGGCATGCGAGTGATGAACATTTGCTAAAGTTTGATCTTTGTTTAGGAGTGTTACCTAATTTTCACCCTCAGGCTCAATTAGGCAAGGCATCTATGTTGCAGGTGTTCATAAAGGCCAAATGGGATATTTCCATTGAGGGTTAGTTCATGCATCTAATGACACTTCATAGGGAACTCAGTTGGGGAAGCCTGCTCTATTGAAAATATGCCTCAATAATCATAGGACGAAGCCTCCATTAGAGCCAAGTCGAGCCTATCGTTGTGACAAGAGGGGTTCAGTATGACCTCTTATCGCATGGAATTCTTTGGCCGATAGGCCATTCAATCATAAATCGGGGAGACTCATGGAGACCACGGGCTTCGTGATAACCTATAGCGGCTCGGTGAGAAGTCCCAGCAAAGAGTTAAAGTCTCGTTGATAGCAGTTGGTTTAAAGTCATCAGGGAAGCTCTCACTAGAAGAAATACTATAAGTAAGAAGTCTTACTGATGTGAGAAAGTCACACTGACTACATTCATTTGGGGTAACACAAATAGGCTCGGTGTGATGTCTTACCGAAATTAACATGTCTTGCCGGCAGTGCTTTATGTTGAAGTCTTTGGCATAGCAATTTGAGCTTGCTAAGAGGTCTTGGAGACCCGGGAATGTCTCAGCGACAAAGGATGGGGGTGGTGTCGACAGGAAGTCTTGCCGACACCACCCCGAACTCAAGTGAATTTTCGGCAAAGCAGGGAGACTTCGATATAGGGTCTCAACGATAAAGAAGTCTCAGCGGTAAAAAGAAGCTCACCGAGAGAAAAGTGATCTCACCAAGATGTCTCACTGACTGGGTGAACTCTTGCCAAAGTGGAGTGGTCTCGGCCAAGGAAAGCAGTTTTGCCATGATGTCTTGGTGAAGGCATGATGTCTCCCCGACCAAAGAGAAAAGTGAACTCATTGCCGAAAGGATAGGGAGCTCGATGAAATGTCTCACCGACTGGTGGGAGTCTTAGTGAATTGAGGAGAGCTTAGGTAGAATGGAGGAGTTTGGTGTGAGTCTCGGTGACAAACACCAGTCTGGCCAAAAGATGTGAGTTCGGGGAGATCGTAGTGTGCTCGGTAAAGGGTCTAGCCAATGGGCCAAAGTTTCAGTGACAAAAAAGACCTCGGTGTGAGGTCTGGGTGAAGCAAGGAGGTCTCGCCGACAAAAAGGAGCTCGCCGAGGAGTCGGGGAGAGCGGGGTTGTTTGGCATAAGTCTGACCGAGTGTGGGATGTCCTACCGACAATGAGGATGCCCTCAGTATAATATTGGGAGTTCGGGATGAGTCTCTTCGACATGATAAGTCTCCCCGACCATCAAGCACAGGAGGACGGGCCCTCACCAAGACAAAATCAATTTAGTAAGATGTCTCACCGATGATAATGTGTCATGCCAATAAGTTGCAGAATGATATAATCGCATCAAGCAGACATGATAAGTGTCTCACCGACATGCGATTCTGACTGAGCGAGCCTTTGACCGTTGGTAGTCTCATGTGGCATATGTCCAGCCAATCAAAGGGAGCTAAGGATGAGTGTGGAAGCTTGACCGGCCAAGAAGATCAACAGAATGAAAGGTAATGTGTATTTGTTCTAAACTCGGGGACATTCAATGCAGCTCTTTGGTAGAGGATTCAATGATGGACACGAGGCTCAGAAATGAATGTGGTAGCTACAAAAGATCTGAGGACTTCTCCAGGGTGTTTCTTCACCGACATAGGCAACTGGACACACAGGGTGGGGCATTAAATTCATCAAAAGATCTAGGGGGAGATCTATCCCAAGGACTGGTATTTTTGTCAGCCCTAGGGGCCGACACACTTTTGTATATAAGGCATTTTTGCCTTCTTGTAAAGGAGTTCTCTGGATGCTTTTCAAAAGTCTGTGACTTTCACAGTCCTCTCTCAGATTAGCAGAATTTTGTAACTCATTTTGGAGCATGTTATATAAAATTTACCTTGATTACTATTGATGTTTCATTTTTTTCCTTCTGGTTCTTGTGAAGTATTGTGAATTTTTAAGTGATTCATCAAGCTACTTAGTGAAATCTTTCTTTTCCTTATAACTTTGTTTCATGTTAGCATTCCTTTCTTTGCAAAATTGGTATCATATAGGTTATAAATTGTGTTTACTCAATTGCACATGAGCTTTTAATTTGTGAAAGTCTATTTTTCCTTCTTGAAAGTGTGTGCATGTCGAACCTGTTTGTATGCATAATCCACAGAATCTTGTTGTGTAGTCCCATATCCATCATCATTTTTCCAAGTGTAAATTGAGTATCTCATTGTTCTTATCAGCTCGGTGTATCACCTTAGGATTTAATTTTCATTTTAATGCATTCTTCTTCTCCCTTTCCCTTTACAGAATCAGTAGTTAGGTGACACCAAAGGAAGTCGGCCTTCTTCGGAGGTTGACCTCTGCTTACAAGAAACCCACATCTTTAGAGGTCTTCCCATGTTACACTGAGCTGTTGAACATAAGGTTCAACAAGGGTGCAACTTCAGGAGATAACAAGGATTTCCAAGGAATACCTAAGTCGAATAGAATAATGAATCCTATTGATGGGACTAAGGTAATTAATTTGATGTAAAGTGTGTTGTTTTTGATTGAAGGATAATATATCTTGATGGGGAAACTCAACTTGATGATCAAATTTGGATTTTGATGATGATTGGGCACTTTTAGATGTTTGATCAAAGCTTAGGTAAAGGATTTCACTTGTAAATGCTAGTTTTTCCAAGTTTATAGCAATGTTGGGATGAGGAAAGAAGTTTTTTGTGGAAAATATCCCTAAATCTAGTTTCAAAATGTCGAATAGGAATCAAATTCAACTCTCTTGTTATCAATTTTGGTGAATGCACTATAACATTCAGTGTATGCACTATAGCATGGGTTGGATATGCCACAAAAATGTTTTGATGCGCTCCAAAATCAAGTGTATGCACTATAGAATTTTATAAATGCGTGCACCACATAATGCAAGGGATGCACTGGCTAATAGGGTATATGTGTTGTAACATAAGGTCTATGCACTGACAAAAGTGGTGAATACACTGTAACAAAAGGTGTATGTGTTGGAAAAAGTGGTGAATGTGCCAAAACTAGTAGTGGATGCATTGAATAGGGGAATATCACAATTTCTTGCCAGTTTATTTTATTTTTCTGATTTTTTTCAGTAAGAGAATGGTTTGTTTCAAATGATGTTTTTTGAATCACAGTTTTGCACTTCCAGTGTGTGAGGTTATTGTTTGAATTTTGTTTTAAAAGCACTTTGGTAAACACATCAAGCATGTACAATCCTAAGGTTGTGTAAGATTGTATTTGTTGGATTCCCACTTGGATTTTACCCCAACTGCACCTACTTTTAGTAGATGATTAGATGTTTGACCCCACTAGCTCCCCTCCACATCACTCACTTCTACAGGGCAACCAAGCATTAATACCCATGAATCTCCCATGGCATACTTTTCATCTCTACTAAAAGCCACAAAAATGTGGGATGGCTTCAAAGGTTAGACCTTCTACACCAGCAAATAGATAAAGGATTTTGGTATTTCTACAACAAGGGTTTTAGTAGGGGCATTATGTTCATGGGGGATCATCCATGTGGCAAGATACCATTGTTTCCCTTCCTGTCAAAACAATCCTCGTGATACTTGCCTTTCCTAAAGTACCTACACTTATATCCCGAGTGGAAGTCACTTGGATTTAGCGTGTTCCTGGTTGGGTCATTCCCTTGGGTGATTACTTTTTCCCACAAGGTAGGCCCTCTATGGATAAATAAAAGTGAGCAAGTACATATGTAGTTTGATCAATCTTTGTTTCCATAAACAAAGAGAGAACACACACGATATACTCAACTCACACTCGCAAATAAACATGAATGGGTCTGGATTTTTGGTCAACCAGTTAATGGGAGAGCATATTCCTACCATTCATCAGACACAATAGACATGGTGTTCTTTCCTTCCTAATTAGTCTAGATTCCTAAATTAAGCAAAAAGAAATAACCCCTACATCAAATTTATATAGTAGAGGAAATAAAGATTTTTATTAATTAAATAACCAGTATTTAATTAATATTTTCTAGAACAATTTTGGATTTATATAGTTTGTAAGTAAAAGATGGTTAATACATAGCAAATTAAAACTATTGCTTCCACTTTTGCAAGATCCTAGTGCTAAAACAAAATACCAATTAGTCGGTCATGTTTCCTATGAAGAGGCTTCAAGAATAGCTTCAACAATTAACCCTCTACCTTGTGGTCTTGGTCCAATGACTATTGCAATGCATTTTTCCACTACTATACAATCAGCAAAACGAGCATATGGGTTCAATTGAGATTTTTGATGTTTGATTCAGGTCTTTTGCAATACACTTCACATTATAAGTTTTATGAGGCTTATAAATGAGTTATCTATTACTGAATGGAATAAAAAGATTATTTTCTATCGTAAGGCATTTTTGGAGACATTAGGCACCTATAAGAGGACTTAGGACTATATGCTTTTATTTTCATTTGTGCAGAAAATTATAACATTTAAGCAGGTTGGTTATACATGACTCTACGTAAAATGAAAGTTCTAAAGATCTTTTCTTTTTTAAAGAGGATTTTTATTATATATGCTAAATGGTTAAGAAAATATTTGAACTCATTAATATTTACATAATGTTGGTAACATGTAAATTGTGCTTTCTTCATGGCCTAAAAGCACAACCAAAGCATCTCATAATTTTGAAGTGAGCAAAATTCTTTTGTTATAAGGGTCATTTTCTAATGGAAGACAAAGTTGACTATCAATGATCAAATTCCTAAATTTAGGTGACAACTGCTTTATCCTGACCAATTGTTCCTAAAACACAACAAACACAACAAATACAAAAAAAAATATTCTAAAACTTTTTGGCAAGAACTCCGCTACTCTGTAGCTCTTGTTTAAAAGTTAGTGATTAAAATTAGGTTTATAGTTATGGATAGTGTTAGAATCATAGTTAGGGCTAGAGATAGGTCTAGGATTAAGATAATGCTTTAAAATTTATTGTTAGCATTAGAGTTATGGATAGGGTTAGGGTTAGAGTTAGGGATAGAATTAGAGTTAGGGTATGAATTAGGGTTAAGGTTAGGTCATTAAAATAACTAATTAACAATACTAAAACACTATAATTAACAAAACTTACATTTATTATTATTCACATTAATAAAACTTACATTTATTTTTTATCAAATCTAAAAAACAATAATTACAATACTATTAAGGAAAGTACTAGCCACTACATGGCACTTGTTTAGTAAAGAATCCTAGAGTGACATTAAAAAAAATTATGAATTAATATTGGAAATTGTTGGAAAAACAAGGACAGACAACTGAGAGGGGGAGGTGAATCAGTTGTCATAGAATACTTAAATATTTTCAAACTTTATTTAACTCAATCTCAGATCTAATGGATAAACAATAAACCACAAACATTCAACACATCAGAAACATAGAGAACACCAAGATTTTTTTACATGGAAGCCCTGTTAGGGGAAACACCACGGTGGAGGTTAGTCCACAATATTATACCCTATTAAAAGTATAATGAGAAATAATGGCCCAAATGCACATGCATTCAGGAACACTGCCTAGAGCTCACTGCTCAAATACAAAAGAGGACTCACTTTCCAAAGAAAGGTTTGGATTAAAACCATCCAAATTGTGAAATGAGAAAATAGCTTCTACACAACCCTGATTACAGTTCCAGTTAAGCACAGAAAAACCTTCTTCCCTCAAACTTCTTCACACTTCTCTCATTCTTCTTCACACTCTACTATGTAATCGAATGATATTCACACATACACACATAGGAGCACATCGATCACACTTTACACTGATGAAACAATCGCTCTTATATATCTGCAACATGAGATTACATCAACAACCTAGTTGGCCAAAAATATAAAACATGTTTTCAATGTCAACCCAAATTTACAAATAAGTTTTCCATGTGAATCCACCAAGGTCAGCCACAACATAGTGGAGACCCAAATTAACAACTCCAACACAAAAAAACTTCAATTAATTTCACCTCGAAGATCCACCACATGTTACACCCATCATGTCGACCAAGAACATGAGAAACTGAACATAAAGAGAAAAATCTTTGACCACAAGCACATCGATCAATGTGGACATACCACGAAGATAGAGGATGATCTAAACACATCCAAGAACACCAAAAAACAACAAAGAAACATCCGCAACAACTATAATTACCAAAATTATACCAACTTTAATCAAGAACATTGACAAAGACCATAGAAACACTGTCAGAACACAGATCTTCATAATTTTGAACAAATCTTCACGCAGACCTCTAAAACTTCTGGAGAATGGACTAGATACACTCAACAATAAACCCTTTAGTCCACAACAATTGATCTTCAACATACAGAACAAGACACCTTCGTGACCTTCACAGTTCCATTGGGAACCTACAATACTTTCTTTTACAATTTTCTCAATATCCTCAACATATACAACCTTCAATACATCAAATGCTAATAGTGTTGACATCAACGACAACCACATATCAGCCACACAACCACAACATCCAACATAAATAAGATTTGGAATAATATTCAGAATAAAGATATTAGATGAATAAAATTTTGGAGCATTATATCTATTAATCATATTTAAGTAATTTTTATTAGTAATATTTAATTTATAATTTTTTTCAATTTTTGAATAGTTTTAACCATAATTTTTATCTTATTATTAATTCTAATCCTAATTATAATTCTTTTATGATTATAATCATTAATAATAATAGAATTAGAATTAGAATTTAATGAATAATTCTAATAATTTTAGTTATTTTAATTTAATTCTTATTTGTATTTATTTATGTAACTTTGAAGTTAATAAAATTTGAAAAATGAAAAAGTGCCAATGTCAAATAGTTTAAGGTTTAATTTAAATTTTTATTTTAATTGTGTCAAATCAAATCCCTAGGAAGATCATCTTTATATACTAATTTTTGGATGTGCTTTTAAGTTTTATTTTATTATTATTTTAATAGTGAGAATCTAAATCTCTATAAAATAGTTAATTGATTTTTGTGAGATTTTCTTTAATAAAAAAATAACAATTGCATACATAAAAAAATAAATCTTAAAAATATAAAATTAACTAACATTTATTTATTTTCGAAAAATTTAATGAAATATTTTTTATAATTTTTAAAGTTAAATATTTAACATGTATACTTTTAAAAAACTAAATTGTATTTGAAGAGCATAAAATTTTAGTTTTTAATTGGTTCAAAACCAACTTATTAATAAGTAGTTAACACAATAAATCAATAAATTACAAATTGAATTTTATTTTTGAAAATGTTTTACTTTATTTCACTTTTTAAGTTTGATGTTATTGTAATTTTTAATATAAAGTTAGAATTTTACTTTTAACAATTTTAATATAATTTATTTTATTTTTAATGTTTTATTTGAAATATAGTTTTAGTTTCTAAAATTTAGTTTATTTAATAATGCTTTATAATATTTTTTTATTTATTAATATTGAGTTTATTTTAATATTATTTTTAATATATTAATTATATTTTTTAGGTACTATTTTATTAATATTTCAATTCTAATAAATTAAAAAAGTAATAAATTTTTTATTTAATTATTTATTAACTTAATAAGTTTATTATTTTTTATTAATTTTAAAAAATTATTGTGTTTATTAATATTTAGATTTTAATATATTTTGACTTTCCATTTAGTTTATTTTTTTTATTTTTTATTTAGATTTAGGCTTGAAATTTATTTTTATTATTCATATATTTTTATGAAATTACAAATAATAATTCAAAATTATCAAAATAATTTAATTTATTATTATTTATCTTATTAAAAATTTAATTATTTTAGAATAATTTTTTTAATATTTTTTTTATAATTTATATAATAAAATGAATTTCAAACTTAAAATATAAATTAAAATTTATAGAGTGAGAGAGAGAAGGTAACTTTTGATTAATTCCATTGCATGCCAACAATCCAAGGATATCACACCCTTAGGGAGTTATGATTAGGGTAGCATGTAATTTGATTAAGGATATGATAATTCACATTTAAAAACTCTTCAATGTACCCATTTCACACTTAGGAGGAAAATAGAGCTCGAGAAATAAAATAAAGAGAGAAATAGAGAAATGGAGAGGGAGACAAAGAGATATAGAGAGAAAGAAAAGAGAGATAGAGATACAATAATAGAGGTATAGATGTAAAGGAATAAGTATGAAGAGAAAGAGATAGAGAGGAAGAGAGATAAATAGAGGTGAAAAGAGAAGAGGAGAGACAGATAGATATAGGCACATAAAGAGAGAGATAGAGAGATAAAGAGAAATATGAGACAAAGAATATATATATATATAGGTCGAGAGATCAAGAGATAAAGAGGGAAAGGGAGGAGAGAGGGGGGAGGTAAATAGGGATAGCAAAAAATAGTAAGGAGAGAAAGATAAGGAGAGGGAAATAGATAAAAATGAGAGGAAGAGAGAAGGGAAGACAAATATAGAGAGAAATAGAGGAAAGAGGAAGAGAGAGATTGAGAGATAATAAAAATATATAAAGATAGAAAGGGAGATGAAAATATAAATAGATATCTCTCTTTCTCTTCCATATCTCTCTATAATAGCTTCCAATACGTAGCTATCTCTACTTCTCTCTATATATATCTCTCTCTACCTCTGTCTAGATAACTTCCTATATATTTCTATCCCTCCATCTCTCCCTCTCTTTGTGTCCCCCTCTTTCTATCTCTATTTCTCTCTCCCCCCTTCTCTCTCACCATTTTCATCTCCATCTCCATCTCTATCTTCATCTCTATCTCTCTCCCCATCTATATCTCCTTACCTCTCCTTACATCTCTTTGTCTCTTCCCCTTTATCTTTCCCACTATATATCTCTCTCTATCTCTTCCTCTTTCTATCCATATCTCTCTCTCTCTCTCCCTCTCTCCCTATTACTCGTTCTATATCTCTCAAATTCTTTATCCTCTCTCTATTTCTCTCCTCCTCTCCCTCCATCTCTATTTATTATATATCTCTCTCCCTCTATATATATCTCAACATTTGTCTCACTCAGACACACACACTCCTTGTTTCTCCTTATCTATACATATATCTCTTTCTCTCTCACACACACACATACTCATTGTTTCTCTCTCCCTATCTACATCTCTATCTCTATCTCTATCTCTCCTCCTCTTTATTAATTGTTTATATCACCTCCTTTATCTCTCACTTTCCCCCCTCTATTTCTATCTTTTTATCTCTCCCTCTTCATCTCTATTTATATCTCATTATCTATCTCTTTCTTGTTTACTCCATCTCTCCCTCCATTTCTCCTAATCTCTCTTTAAATATATCCCTCTCTCTATATATCACTTCCTATATCTTTATATTTATCTCTCCATCTCCCCCTCTTTCATTGTCTCCCTATTTCTATCTCTCTCTCTCCCTCTTCCTCTCTCCTTTCATCTCTCCCTTTATATTTATCCCTCTATGTATTTTTATTTTTCTTTATCTCTCTCTCACACTCTCTATCTCTCCTTTATATCGCTATTTTTCATCTATCCCTCTCCCTATCACTTCCTCTTTCTATATCTCTCTACTTCTCTCTTATATCTCTATTTCTCTCCCTCCATCTACCTCCCTCTCTATCCCTTTGTGCATGTTTATCCCCCTCTCTATCTCTCTCCATATCTCTCTCTTACTCATACACACACTCCTTGTTTCTCTCTCCCTATCTATAGCTTGATCTCTATCTCTATCTCTCCATGTTTAAATTCTTACATAGCTCCCTCTATCTCTATCTCATTATCTATCCATATCTCTCTATCCTTATATATTTCCCTCTCTCTTCCCCTCTCTATATATCACTTCCTATCTCTATCTTTATATTTCTATCTCTCCCTCTCCTCCATCTCCATCTCCATCTCTAACTTCCTCTCAATATTTTTCTCCTTACCTCTCTATTTTTTTCTCTCTTCCCCCTAATCTCTCCCTCTTTCTATCCCCATATCTCCCTCTCTCCCTATTGAAAAAATAACATGAACCTATTGGTAATAGAGCCTTATTACCTTCCTAATTCAAAGGACTTCTTTTAGTTATGTTTGAAACCTTGTAAGTAGATACACATTTTATTTGAAGCTATCACTTCTCTATTGAGACCTTTGTTGCACAAACATCATTTTCTGAATAGCCTACCAATTTATCTAATGTATACTATACAAATGTATGTAAAAAATAAACCAAAATATTCTCTAATTGACCTTCCACACTTCTTCGGTGTACCCATTACACACTAAGGTGTCATTTCTAGTTATGTCGAGAGGCATCTACAGTGGCATCCAACAATTTGTGTAAAGTTTTTGAAATTGCATTTAAAATGATAGGCAGGTGGAAGTCATGTGCAACTACAGTAGAATTCATGAAACAAAAAAATCAAATAAAAGAAATTTGATGAAACAAAAAAATCAAATAAAAGAGATTTGATGAAACACAAAAATCAAATCAAAGATATTTGATGAAACAAAAAAAATCAAATCAAAGAGATTTGATGAAACAAAAAGAACAATAATCTCCCCATCCTCATGCCATTTGGCGTATCCTGGTTACGAAATCCATCTTCACATCTTCATCTAGCTTGCATCTTGCCATCCAAGGGAGCATACATCAAGATCAAGGGCCAACCAAAGGAGCATACACTTGGCAATCCTTGTGCCATTTAAGCGATCCTGGGTGACGAGAAATCGTAGTTTTCCAATTCCTTTTGAGTCACCTATTTTCCACTTTCTTAGCGGGACCTGCTTGGGGATTTCATCACCCCAAGGGACGATTCCAACCACGCGTACCGGCGGGGTATATAAAGGGGGGAGAGCGAAAGCTGTACCCCAATCCAACCACGTTGTAATTGGCGAAGCGTCGGGATGACGTGAAGAGTTGGTCCGAGCCTCTAGTATCTCGCTAAGGTTCCCGACTCACGCTTGTAACGGGTTGGTGTTCACGGTTTGGGCCTCACGTACCGGGTGTATATCGAGGACTCCTTAGAAACCATGTGCATCCTAGAGTAGAAGACTTTGTTGACCATACCCGTTTCTACTAATCTTAGGGTTGTGCTGCTTGAATTGTCTTTCTTGTGCAAAAACCAGTGATTATCGATTTGGCCAAGTCTTTTCATGATTGCTACAATTTGGGTCCTTTGCCTTTGCCATCCATCAAAAAACCAAGCTTAAGTTTATCCTTTGGCGGACTTAACCTTATCTTTTAGCAAACCTGTCCTTGTGCTGTGGCGGATTTGTCCTAGTTCTGTGGAGGATCTGTCCTACTGCTGTGGCAGATTGGTCCCAGTGCAGTGGCGGATTGGTCCCAGTGCAGTGGCAGATTGGTCTTAGTGGCGGATTTGTCTTAGTTCTGTGGCAGATTGGTCCCAGTGCTGTGGCGGATTGGTCCCAGTGCAGTGGCGGATTGGTCCCAGTACTGTGGCGGATCTGTCCTAGTGCAGTGGCGGATTGGTCCCAATACAGTGGCGGACCTGTCCTTTTGCAGTGGCGGACCCATCCCTTTGGCCATCCTATACCATCATTTAGCATCCATTGTCCATCTGTTTTGAACACCGAAACGATCATTTAGCGTCCAAAACGAACATCTGTATGTCTGTTCCGAGCCCTTCGTTCTAAGGGTCATTTGTCCTGAATAGTCTTTTGCTTGTTTCGAGAGCCATTCATCTATCTTGAGACACTCCCCGTCCGTCCTAAACACGCTTTCATCTCTGATCTCCGTTATTCCATATAAACCCTGTTAGAGTCGTCATCCAAGTTGACCTAGGTATTCATCCCTAATCACAATCATCATAGCTGGCTTAGGATCGCTATCCGTCTTAGGTCAGTTATCATTTTCGACCCAATCAATCCGCTTCTATCTCAAGTTGGATTCGGTGTCGTTATCATACATCCACCTTTTAATCAATACCTAGTGTTACCAAGGATCCTTCTTAAACTCGGTTGTGGATCTCGGTCGTCATCATTACATCAATCCTAATCATCATATCGATCTAATCCCCACATCATCAAACCTATTCGGATCAAAACCCAGAATCTAGGTTAATCCAACATCTACCAATCAATCCAATCCAATTCCATCAAGCAAATCCACGTCGACCTAATCAATCGTCGTCAACTAATCTTTCATCAAAATCAAATCAATCTCTCATCATCAAGGTGTTTCTAATATCTTGATCTACTTCATCATCTTGCATGCCCGTTCAGACTCGATCACAAGCAAAGAAAATGGCCGACCAACAAGCCCTGAATGCCCAATTGAACAACCCACAAGATCTCACCAACACAGTCAACATCACGTCAGACCCGAACTATGGTGCTAATATCCCTCACGACCCCCACAACGGTACCTCATCGCAATCCAATGTGGATGGTCAAAACACATCACCACCTAGGGAAGAAAACATGGCCGATCAACCTGAGCTCACGTTCGAGGAGCACTTTAGCAACCCAGTTAATGCACAAATGACGGAGCGCCTTCTCGAAAGACATGGTGACCGAATCTTGGCTCACTTGATTGACAAAGGTGTCAAGTTGCCGTCAAGTGTCGACCTATCCAAGTATGGCACCTCCACATCTAATGTACCCCAAGTTGCACATGACATCCCCAGTAGCTGGCATCAACCTGAGTTCGGCAACGCTGTCCTATATCCCGTTGGCAATCCCACACATCCCACCATCTCAGTCACAGGAGCCCCCCAAACTATTGATCCCAATGATCCTTTTGCCTATGGCATGCCACAAAACATCCCGCAACCGCAACCATTAATGCTACCGGCACCACCCCCCTCGAACCCGCTTCCTGCCAACACTGGGGGCAACCCTTTCACTGCCTTACCCCCACCTCTTGGGGCTACAAATCCTCCACCATCGTCGATCCTATCTCAACAGCCGCCCCAATCCAACATCCCTCCTCCATCGTCATTCAACCCTCCGCCATCGTCCCAATCCAACATCCCTCCTTCAGCGTCATTTAATCCTCCACCATCGTCCCAATCCAATATTCCTCCACCATCATCGTTCATACCTCAACAGCCTCCACAGCTGCCCCAATCCAACATCCCTCCACCATCATCATTCATATCCCAACAACCTCCCCAATCCTACACTCCCACTAGTGCTCAACAACCTCCCTTGCACAACATCTCAATTGCACCTCCACCTCAACAACAATCATTGGTCAATCCCCTATTTTCAACACAACCATCACAACATCAACCGCAAGGAAATCAACCTCGGCCTTCAGCCCCGACCGTATCTTCGTTCCTTGCATCCATTTTATGCCCACAAGCGCAACCACAACATAGCATCCCATCTTGCCCATCACAGGCACCACCTATGCATCAACAACAATATCAACAACCACCTCATCACTACAACTATTACAACCAGCAACAATATCAACAACAACCCTCCTATGGGGCATCACAACAGTCATATCAACACCACCAATATCCGCAAGCTAATCAGCAACACTTTCTCCATACTTCCCAACAATACGCCACCCACAACTACCCAATCAATCAATATCCCACATCACAACAACAACCTTTTTATCAACAAGGTCCCTTGGCATATCCGCAAGAGGTACCACCTCCTCATTATCCCCACACCCATCCCCAAACATCCTCTCAGAATCCACAATCATCCTACCATCAATATCCGTCTAACACTCCAGCCAATGCGGACATCCTGGAAATCAAAGCCGCACTAAAGGATCTCCAGGCAGGGACTAGCAAGCAATCGTTCAAGTTCGAAGATATATGTCCCTATCCGTATAATCCCTCCATCTCATTGATTCCCTTCCCCAAGCATTTTGAGATGCCAAAATTTGACAAATATAAGGGGAACAAAGATCCTAAGGCCCACCTACGGGAGTTTTACTCCCAGTGTCAAGAAGTGATCCACAATGACAACTATCTCTTACGTCTGTTCCCCCGAAGTCTGGGAAGTGACGCACTAGGGTGGTTCATGACCCTCGACAAGGGATCTATAAAATCTTTTGCGGACTTGTCAGAAAGGTTTGTCTCCTACTTCTCCTTCAACTTGGAGAAAGATACTGATACCCTAGATCTTCTCAAGGAGAAACAACGTGAAGGGGAAACTTTTACTAGCTACCTCCAGAGGTGGCGTGCCTTGGCAAGCCGAATGAAAACTCCTTTGAAAGAAAAGGACATGGTCACCCTCTTCGTGGAGAATTCCCATCCTGACATGGCTCACAACTTCCGATTACACTGTGTCACCACTTTTGCGGAGGTGGTGGAGAAAGGACCCATCCTTGAGCGTGCCCTTGTTGCCAAGGGGCACATCAAAATATATAACCAAGATAGGGAAAGAACATTCAACGACAAGCCACGTTTCTGGAACAAGAACAAGAATGCGGTCAATGATGGTGTCACTGATACTAAACATGTCCAAGTAGCCAACGCATCCCAGAAACAACAACAATCTATACCTAATGCCATATCCGTACCGCAAGGGACACCCCGTCCTCCCCAACAATCCAATCAAAATAACCAAGGGAACCCTAAACGCCAATATGCTCAACTAGGAGAACCCTTGAGTGTCGTCTTCAATAAACTGTTGCAGATCAGCTATCCAATCATGTACCCCGTCACCAAGCCACTAGATGAATCCAAACCTAAGCCCACATGGTTTAGGGAAAATGAATATTGTGAGTTCCACAAAATTAAAGGGCACTCTTTGAATAAGTGTCAGGGTCTGAAAAACTACGTCCAGGATCTCATCGATCGAGGTGACATCAAGGTTGATCCTAACCAAGCTCCGTTGTCCAATGCTCAGTTGCAGATTTATCAAAACACTTTCCCAAACCATAACCAAGGCCCTAGCACTTCCAACAGTAATCCTCAAAACAACAGCACAAATAACGTGAGTTACAAGAATGTACCTCTCAATTATGAGGGTATTATTCATTACATTGAGCAGGTATAACCTCGTGTATCCATGATACATGTCAAAGCTAAAGACTCTCAATGTGCTGTTACCACTCGACGAGCCCGCATCACCATTCCTGCAGCCTCTGCACCTACCCAACCGACTCTTGTAACTTCCTAGTACAATATCCTTGATCACTTGGGAAAGACCCCTGCACATATCTCCATCTTGGATTTACTCAAGTCTTCCCCCGTGTATCAAGAAATCCTTAATAGAGCCCTACAGGAAACCCATGTGCCTAATAATATGGATCCTACACAGTTTCAAGCCTTGGTAGGACACCTAGCTTCATCTCACCAACTACACTTCAACCACGATGATATGCCCAACATTGATGCTAATCACAATCACCCCTTACATATTGAAGTCGTAGTCGCTCGGCATAAAATAAAAAGGGTCCTGGTAGATAATGGCTCTGCCCTCAACTTGTGCACTTTAAAATTCATAAAGCAGGTGGGGTATACCCAAGCAGACCTAAGTAACCAGATTATTACAATCAAGGCTTATGACAATGCAGAAAGAAATTCAGAAGGGATCATCAATCTTCTGGTTCAAGTGGGACCGGTAGTTCAGTACATCACCTACCATGTCCTTGATCTGGACTTACCATATAATCTCCTCCTCAGTCGTCCATGGCTCCATGCTATGCAAGCCGTGCCTTCCACCTACCATCAGTGCCTCAAATTCCTAGTCAACGGACAAGAGGTCACCATCTATGCTGATCCCCAACCATTCGAATATTGCCGCACCCTAGAGACATCATTTCCCCATTTGCATTATTGTCCTGGGGTTGAAATGGGGGCATCTCGGCCATCACTCGTTAATCCACCATCCACCGTCATAACCACGCCATCCTCCACTGATCCTACCGTCACAAAAGTCCAGATCATTGACAAAGGGTGTGGCGAGTATGAAATGCATACTACTCTTAATGTAGCAACCATGCCACCATCGCCACACGAGTATGGTCAACCTTCCCATGCTACCCCAAAAGAGGATAAGACTATCACCTTCCGTGGCAACAACATCCCTACTACCACTTTTGTATCCCCAAGTATCAAGACAGATGCGCCCGAAGAAGACATAAGCCAATGGGTTTACCGAGAAGAGCCTCAGCCGGAAACTCCTCTCAAAGAATACTTCCAAGAAAAGTACCCCTGGCCGACAAAGTTTGTGGAAAAGCATAACTATCAAGGCAGAGGCCTGGGAAAGCAAGAACAAGGGCGGTTACAACACGTTGATACATCTCTGCTACCAAAAAATGTGGGCATTGGGTATGACAGAAAGCAAAAAGGCCCCGAAACATCGTCTAATGCTTCCAATAGTGTAGTTGTGGACAATGGCTTATTGGAAGACATACCCAAGGAGGAATCCATCATACGTGCGTACGATGACGTCGATCATGCCGACCTATCTTCCATGTTCGAATGCCTATCCATCTACACCATCAGCCTATCCCTTCGACATCCTGAGCTCATTGATTGGGACCTACGAACTAGCACACCTATCAGTATGTCTGCGGATACCTATGTTAACCTTATGGGATTGGGGGAGAATGAACACTTTAGTCGCAAAAGTAAGAATAAGAAAAATAACAAACGGTCATCTAGTGAAAACCTCCCTGAGGCACTTCGTGACCTTGAAAAAGTAAAAATAAAGGACGCATCTGATGGCGAAAACCTCAAAGAGGCGCTGGAAGATGGAGATGTTCATCTTCCCCTTATGGGAACTCAGCTATCTACCAGATCATCTGTTCTGATTGAAGAAACGCAAGAGATTAATTTGGGAACTGCTGAAAATCCCCAGATCACCTATGTAGCCAAGTCACTCTCCGAACAAGAGTTTCCGATCTTTGCACAGCTACTCCAGGAGGGAGTTGTTAACTTTGCTTGGTCATACTTGGATATGCCTGGCTTAGATCCCGCCTTGGTGGTTCATCACCTGGACATCCGCCCAGACGCTAAACCTGTCAAGCAAAAACTCCGCAAGATGCATCCGCAAGTTGCATTATTAGTCAAGAAGGAATTAGAGAAGTTACTGGAGGCAGGATTTATCAGACCAATTGACTACTCCGAATGGATCTCCAACATAGTGCTAGTAGCTAAACCAAATGGTGGCATTCGGATATGTACGGACTTCAGGGATCTCAACAAAGCTTGCCCCAAAGACGACTTCCCCCTACCCAATATTGACATGTTGGTCGACCTAACAGCAGGACATGAGATGTTGTCCCTTATGGATGGCTTCTCCAGGTACAACCAGATTCGAATTGCACCTGAAGACCAACATAAAACCACCTTCACCACTCCTTGGGGCACTTTCTGCTACAATGTTATGCCCTTCGGTCTCAAAAATGCAGGGGCGACTTATCAGAGGGCAATGACGGTCATCTTCCATGACCTCATACATATCATCATGGAAGACTATGTTGATGACCTATTAGGGAAATCTAGAACACGAGCAGAACATCCTGCCATCCTGAAGAAGATATTTGAGCGGTTAGAGCATTATAAGTTGCGGCTGAATCCAAAAAAATGTGTCTTTGGGGTCACTTCTGGAAAGTTGCTGGGTTTCATAGTCTCTCGCAGGGGCATTGAAGTTGATCCCGCTAAGGTAAAGGCTATCCTAGACATGCCCCCTCCACGCAATCTCAAACAGTTAAGAAGCCTTCAGGGAAAAATGCAGTCCATCCGCCGCTTCATTTCCCAGCTGGCAGACAAGTGTCAACCATTCACTCATCTTCTAAAAAAGGATTCCACCTTCCGATGGAACCCGCAATGTCAGATGGGATTTGACAAGATTAAGGAATATTTGGCCCATCCACCAATATTGATGCCACCTATTCCCGGCAAGCCCCTCTTGCTCTACATCTCCGCCACTTCAGTCGCACTGGGGGCATTGTTGGCGCAGCATGATGAATCGTCAAAAGAAAGGGCAGTCTACTATATCAGTCGGACACTGGTTGGCTACGAGCTAAACTACTCTCCCATGGAAAAAGCGTGCCTCGCACTAGTCTTCAGTACACAGAAGCTCCGCCATTACATGCTCAGTCACCCAGTCAAGTTAATCGCTAAGATCGACCCATTGAAATACCTGTTATCTAGAACTACTCTGACTGGCCGCATGGCTAAGTGGGTCATGCTCCTCAGTGAATTTGACATAGAATACGTGGATCGCAAGGCTATCAAAGGGCAGATAATTGCAGATCAGTTGGTGGAAGCTCCTCTAGTTGACACTCACCCATTGATCACAGAATTCCCTGATGAGGAAGTCTTTTCAGTTGAGGAAACCCCCATGTGGACACTATATTTTGACGGATCATATACACATAATGGATCGGGGGCAGGAATTTTATTAGTTACCCCTCAAGGTGACTACATTCCCAAGTCATTCAAGATAGCGTTCCCATGTACCAACAACATGGCCGAATACGAAGCTCTCCTCACCGGTCTCAAGATTGCCAAACAGTGGCACATAACTCAGTTGAAAGTCTTCGGTGATTCCTTGCTAGTCATTAGGCAAGTTAATGATGAGTTTCTGACCAAGGATGATAAGTTGTTACCCTACAAGCGCATGGTGGACGATTTCAAGAAATACTTCACCTCCATACAATTTGAACAAATTCCCAGGGTACGAAACAAAGCAGCTGATGCGATGGCCACTATCGGCTCCCTCCTGGACATGCCCAAGGATCGAATAGAGTGCGAGTTCCTTGTAGAACAACTATTAATCCCAGCATACGATATCCCTGAGACTGAAATGGTGTGCAAAATTGTGGGTCCCACCTCCCCATGGTACCAAGACATCTATGCCTACCTCCGTGATAACACTATACCCTCGGACCTTACCCGTAACCAACGCAAATCCTTCATCCATCGCTCTTCTCGATACGTCATCGTCGGAGATACGCTTTATCGTCATGGGTATGATGGAATCCTCCTTAGATGTCTAAATGAGACCAAAGCCCATACTACATTAACGGAGGTACATGGTGGTGTTTGTGGAGCCCATTCAAATGGTATGGCTTTAGCCAAAAGGATCCTACGGGCTGGATATTATTGGCCTACGTTGGAACATGATGCTTGTGAGTTTGTGAAAAAGTGTCTTCCATGCCAGCAACACGCAGATTTAATCCATGCTCCAGCACAAGATCTTCAGCCCCTCCTGGCACCATGGCCATTTTCTCAATGGGGTTTCGACTTGATTGGCAAGATTCATCCACCATCATCCGACGGCCATACCTTCATAATCACCGCCACAGAGTATTTTACCAAGTGGGTAGAGGCAATACCCCTCTCACAAATCACCGGCATTCAGATCTCCAAATTCATCCTTTACCATATTCTCTGCAGATATGGTATCCCATCCACAATCATTTCCGACAACGGCAAACCATTCAAGAACCAAGCCATGAAACACCTATGCGAAACCTTCCATATTCAGCACCATTGGTCAACACCTTATTACCCCCAGGGTAATGGTCAGGCAGAAGCGACCAACAAAACCCTCATTCCTATTCTCAAAAAGGTTGTCAATCACACTGGACGAGATTGGCACCTTCACATTCATCCTGCCCTCTAGGCATATCGCACATCCATCCGCACCCCAACAGGCACCACCCCCTACTCTCTGGTGTTCAGTGCCGAAGCTGTCTTGCCAATCGAGGTTGAAATCCCATCATTGAGGATCTCTCTTAAGAACCTCATGTAGCGAAGAGGATGCTCGTGTTGCATGGCTTGCACAGCTAGAGTTACTGGACGAATGCAGAATAAAGGCCTACGATCATCTGCAAGCATATCAGAATCGCCTCAAGCGTAGTTACAACAAGAAGGTTCGTCCTCGCCAATTCTAGGTGGGCGAGCTTGTTCTTAAAGAGAACCAATGTACTCAGCAAGACCGAGACAAGAAAGGAAAATTTGAGGCAAATTGGTTGGGGCCCTATATCATAGCTGCTAAATATGGATCAGGGGCATACAGGTTGACTACTCTTGAAGGAGACCCCCTTGACGAGCCTATCAATTGGCGCAATTTGAAAGTCTCACTTAAGATCACCCCATCTCACAAAATCCAAAAATCTAAAAATCTAAAAAATAAAAAAAAAATCCAAAAAATCAAAAATAAAAAAATCTAAATAAAAACAAAAACACAGAAATAAATTGCCCCATGTGGTGTCCCACCTTGGTGGCACTCTTGGGTAAGTATGGATGGTGAAAAACCCCATACCGTGCGCTATCCGAGGCCAATCATTATCTACCCGGGACATCCTAGTTATTTTTATGTCACAGTCCGCATCTATTGTCCTCACCCATCTCATCCCGGACTGTTTGGTAAATATTGATTGAGCATTGGACGACCCATCGAGTCTATCCCCCATTCCTGAGCTTTTTTCGGTATCCCACTCTGAGCTTACGTCATTCACACTCGTGTCATCGGGTAGAATCATCCATCGTGTCGGTCTTCACCTAGGTCCCATCTTGTCGAGTCCGTTCGTCAAACTACGTTGCCCCTGCGCTGTCACGTAGGCAAGGTCGATCATTTGATTCACCCCCGGGGCATTCATCTGTCATCATCAGTCACCATTTGTCTTCTTTCCGCTTTATCCATGGTCTTTTCTGGAACTACGAGGGCTCTGCGCTTTCACGTAGGCAAGGCTAATCTATGATCGGCCCCCGAGCCCCTAGGTCTATAGGTTATGTTAGTCTTTTGAGCTTTGGTATCAAGTTATGCCCACATCTAACCGGTCCTTAACAAATGAAATTCCCTTGTGTTACAAGATCTTGTCCCTCGGCAATATCCCACGCCAACTGGGTCACCTTATCTCGCGTCCACCTTTGGTCTCAACAGGATGAACCCTTCCTAACAGACCTCCTCGATCACATCCATCACCGTGATCCTATGGAAAAGGACCTATTGTCTTGATTTTGATCTTTTGATGCTTTCGGATTTTGTTTATCATTTTGGGTTCCTTCCTATCACTTGTCAAGGTCACCTTGGTCCATCATATCAAGGCGTGCTTTGACCTGTTGGAATGGGGGCATACCTTGATCTTTTGTTTTATCGGCTGTCTTTTCGGTTGTCCCTCGTAAGACCCCCCGAGATCTCTAGGTCTTGTGTTACGCGGGGACAACTTTGTGTGTTTTTGGTTATTACAGCACCAGGCCCGACTGAGGTCATCATGACCTCGGGGTGTTGGGATAACCTTATTGTTTGCTGTGTTTGTTTCATGCGTAGAGTACTCGCTCACCTTGGTCTTCTATATCAAGGTGTTTGGTACCCTACGCTATAGTAAAAATCAATGCTCCAAAGATGGCAAAATCTCATTTTCGCTGCATTTCCACCACTTGGCATGCACCCTTCATTTCCACCAGAACCACAGCTTATGATGTCGATTGTGCAAGTAATTTCAT
>VDFB02369184.1:0-28362 GCA_007258455.2 Sequoia sempervirens
TATATATATATATATATATATATATTCACTTAAATTAATCACTTGGATGTTTGTAATTTACAGATATTGATCGATCAAATCCTTATAATCATCAAACAATTAATGGTATTAGAAGTCTACATCAAATAATGACAACGGGAAGTAGCAGGCCTTATGCAATTAATGTGAGAGAAAAATCATGTTTTTGTGTTCATTGCATTGAGGACAATGCAACTATTGTTCGATGTGATAATATTAGAGATGGGTATGTTTCATGATGGGAAATGAAACAATTAATATCAATGCCTCCTTTTGATGAAAATGATAATGTCGATGTCTATGATCCTCTATATTCAGCTGATTACGAACGTGTATCTGATTTAGTTGTTACAGGTATGTAAATTGATTAACTTAAAATTGATTTAAATATACTCTATGTAAGCAAGTTTCAAGCATTTTTATATAAAAATTTATATATTAAAAACATATTTATAACTTTTTGTAAATTTACATGGTGTGTGTACAAGCGATATTTTCGTTGTTGTTGCAGATCCTAACAATGTGGAAGGTGTAGATTACTATCTACTAAGATGTATGCAACCAAAAATAAAATTGGTGGAATTGATGACAGATGGTGATGGAAAAGAGTATCCCATTAGATTAGTTGTTATTGAAGGCACATATTATCAACAAATAAAGATAAATAAATATGGTATTATATTTGTTGATTATATGCTAGGACAAAAGGTTCTACAATATAGTCACTTAGTTATAGCAACAAAAATAAATTTAGAAACTTTACCTAAAAGAGGACGCGCCAAACAAAAGTGGAGGTTTCCTATTGAAGATCATGAAAATATTTTAGAGATAATTAAAGATAGAGAGGACCCAGATTATATGTACCATGAGTTTTAAGTTATTTTTTGGATATATGTACATGTACATGACTGGATATATATATATATATGTACTCAATTTTTTTATAGATCTATCTATATCTATATTGATTGGACATCTGACATGATTTAGAATGGGTTTTTTTCAAAGGTGTGGTCATTTATTTCCAATTACATATTTAAAAAAAAATTCCATGTGGAATTCTTAATTTAGTTCAAGAATCTTTGATTTCATAATTTACATTTGAAACTCCACTTAAATATGTTATATCATATATATGCTTGATAAAAAACCTAGTGACTTTAAAAATGTTTGAACATTTTGCCTAAATTCCTTTAAATCATCTATTTCCAATTGCATTTTATGTTGGACATGAAACTCTTTTAAGTTCACTTGAATGTTCGATTTCATTTGTTGAATCTTAGATCATATATATGCAATTTACAAAACCTAGTAACTTTTAAAAAGAACTCAAAATTTTCCTTTAGATTCCTTTAAATCACTATTCCATTTGCATTTTTATGTTTGACATGGAATTGTTAAGTTCACTTTCAAATCTTCAATTTCATTTGTTCAACTCCGCTTATATGCTAGATCATATATATGCAATTTACAAAACCTTGTTTATGTTCCAATTTTGCATAAATTTATGTTCCATGGTTCAATTCTTAAAAGTTCAAGAATCTTTCATTTCATTTGTTCAACTCCACAAGTATAGTGCATTATATGCAATACAAAACATCTAGTACAACTTTAAAAATTCATTTTTCCTAGAAATTCCTTAAATCATCCTTGTGACCCTTGTAAAATCCTAAGGTGAAGTCGTAGAGTCACACTTTCCCCATTTATCAATTACATTAGTATAAATAACACCCCTATGACATGGTGGTTGTGTTCTTTTACTCCATAAATATATTGTGTGAGAGTGTTCATGTTGGAAGTCTTCTTTTAGTCCCTTAGTCACATGGGCAAATGCTAGTAGCTATGTTGAATACCATATGAAGTGTTTATGTTGGGATCATGGTTTTAGAAGGTTTTTTCTAGCGGGTTCTTAAATTTGAAAGTGTCGGTATGCTCTTTATTAGTGTAATTTTTTTATAATTTTCCTTATTGGGTTCCTAAACTATGATTAATTTATTGTGATTTTATGACAAATTGAATCTAGTTGATTTGGTGTTTGAGTGGTGAAGAATCTACATGTTGTCTCTAGTTTTCTTTATTTTTTATGTTACTAATGTGACATGTTCAATATTTTTATTATATTATCCAAGATCTATAGGCATTGTAATTTCTTTTCTTTCATTTAGAGTAGCAACCGTGATTTTCTATAACATTTGGTATGTTACTTACATGTATCATTTTGTGAATGTTCTTGTATGGGTTCTCTTGGATTGGTCTTTCTTGTTCACCTTGGTGCATTGGAATATTCATTGTAATGAATCATAGTGATGGTGTTTGGGGTGCTTGAGATAGCTATATTTTGGCATAAATAGTTGTCTACCATGTATAGCTTGAGACCACATGTAATTGGATCTTTGGTAATTATGCTGATTGATCACTTTTTAATATAGTTGTCATGGGAAGATCTAGATACTTATATTATGTGCATAGTGAGATTTTATCAATTTCCAATTGCATAAATTTTCCATGGAACTCTTAAGTTCAAGAATATATTTGATTTCATTTACATTCAATTGGACACTTATAGCTCATCACCTAGTTTGAATTCTTTGCATGCACATTCAAATTCATGTGTATTAGATGATATGGAATTATTAAGTCCATATAGCATCATATATATGCAATTTACATTTAAACTAGAGTGACTTTAAAAATGAACATTTAGCTAAAAATTCCTTATCATCTATTTCCGATTGCATTTTTATGTTCCACTTAAATAACATTGAATCTCTTAGGAATTGACCTAGAACTTACATATTTGCATTCAAATTATTTCTATTTCTTGACCTATTTAATGACAAATTCATTTCTATAATTAATTGTACATCCATATTTTTAAATTTACAAAGAGCAACCATTAGATAGTCCAACATTTTTATTTCTAAGGTTCAATACTTACAATTAATCAAACTTGATGTTTTCAACATTAATCAAGATTGACTTTACAGAAAAAATTAATGTGTAACTCTAATTTTGATCAAGAACATATTTAAGGAAAAAAAATTAAGGTACAAACTTGCTAAATAAATAAAACCATAATAATGCATGATGTAAATAGATGTACAACAAGTGTTCAAACCATAATAATGTGTATAACAAACAGGTGTTCAAACCATAATAATGTATGAATGTGATGTAAATCATAACAAGTGTATACCATAAAACATAAATGTATGTAATGTGATGTAAATCATAAAAAGTGTCTCCAACATAATAATCTAATCTTGATATTGTAAAACATGTAAAACAACTCAAATAGAGGGATATCTAGTATGAATAGAATCATTTGATCTTTGGCTCGATCTCTCCCTCAATCCATGTCCTGATCTCGACCGTCACGATCCATTTCCTGATCCAAGCTGCCCTAATCCCTGTCTTATGCCTCATCCTAAGCCCTGCACAAGTTCAAGTACACATGTAATTTAATTTTTAATAAATGTATGTGTACATATATGTAAAATTATCTAAAACTTACAATGTACAAGTTCAATGTGTTCAAACTTACATCAAGTAATTTAAATTTTTATTATTTAAATGTACCTCAACTGTATAATGCATGGGATCCTAATCATGGTCCAAATTTCCAAAATCTGATAAATCACCATACTGCTTCAAAAAAATTCAAATACACGATTTCAACCCAGAGTTAATGAACTAGACTTTAAAATATGTATGTACATAAAATTTTAGAACACAATTTATATATATATAAATTATTCAATTACTTGGTGTGCCTCCTCGATGACTCTACCAATCTCCTTAATATCACAAGTATGCAAAGACACCAAAGGGGGATTTGTAGCTGGTACAGTATCAATACCAAAAAGAAGTTGACTATATGTGCCATGGACAAGATTAGGTGCCCCAGTAACCTTAGCATGATCTATAACATGTTGAGGACTTGGAAAAGTTATAGGATCAATAGAAACATGATGCAAATGGGATCTTGTAGGCTGCTACAAAATATCCTCTAAAGTTTCCACCCCATGGCTCGTATGTGTAATAGGATATTATTGTCTAATAAAGACATGTATCTAGTCAAGAGGGATCCCATGGTCCTCATTGATGACCTGATAAGCTGCTACTAAATCCAAAATAAAGACTCTACACATATTACGTAGAGTCGTGTGACTCATATGGTCGACATCTGAAGGAGTAGGTAGATTGACATGAATAAATGGATCATAAGATGTAGATGTAGCCTCAATGGTAGGAAGGATGACCCACAACTATAATAAGTATCTACCAACTTGATCAGATGACATATAATTGATTTGTGTCGTAATAGTGGCAATACTATCAAAAATTTGGGATCTAGTGGAGCATGCTACTGATTCCCTATTGTTGCCAATTCCTAATGTTTTGGTAGAACCAAAAGGTTTGGGCCAACTAATTCCCTCTTGTTCACATGTGGTGGAAAATCTCAACGTCTAAACTCTTGTTTGTCAGAAAAATGGCCTTTACCTTGGCCAACATGCTCAGGATAAGATGTGTAGTCCACATCTATCAATAAATGAAACTCTACATATAACTGTTTGAAAAAATATTGTGGCAGCTCATCATTGTGAGGCCATCTATGATAAGTTGTCAACCATCTAGGATATATGAATGGCACAACAAGATCATCTACACACCTCATCACCATTTATCCTCTAATTCTATTTTTTCCTCTATAAAAAGGGAACATGGTTAATACATTTTCTTGTGAAACTAACTTGCCAAAATCTCTCCATTTATGTGTGCCAGTAACACTCCTAGCAAGAGATGAATGAAACTGCTCAATGTTGATATCATCATAAGGATTGAATGATCGAATTTTCCCGATCATTCATAAAATATTGTCTCTAATTTTGACTAATCTATCTCGATTAGCCAAATTAGGGGAGTTGTGAATTGTTTGATCTAAATATCTTAGTGCATTTTCTAATCTAGTAATATTCTCTTGATATAAATTTGATCTAACTTGAGCATGTTGCTTAGAATGAGGGGAATGATTAGATCCCTCATCATCCATGATATATATATATATGTATATAAGTAAAGAGATTTGCAGATCATTAAAACAAAATATATGATGTTAAACAAATTTATCAAATTTCAAAACTAAAACATATATTTAAATTACAAATTTTTCAAGTTTCAAAACTAAAACATTGTTAACTTTATATCTAATGAGATATAAATTTATAGATCTATGAAATAGAACCTTTTACAACTTAGATCAACATAAGAAATGATAACTCCAAAGAGAATTGATATACATGTATATATGTACATATATCTTTCAATATGTATATATATACATGTGTACATATATACATATATGTATATTTATGTGTACATGTACATGTACATGTATGTATATATGTATGTGTACATGTATGTGCATACATGTGTGTGTATGTGTATGTATGCATATGTGTATATATGTACATACATGTATGACATATGTATATATGTACATATATGTATATGAGTATGTATGTATAAATATATGTATGTACATGTATATATACATACATACATACATACATACATACATACATACATGTACATACATACACATGTATACATACATGTACATGTACATATATATAAATTCATACATACACATATGCATATGTACATACATACATATACATATATGTACATATATACATATGTCATACATGTATGTACATATATACACATATGCATACATACACATACACACACATGTATGCACATACATGTACACATACATATATACATACATGTACATGTACATGTACACATAAATATACATATATGTATATATGTACACATGTATATATATACATATTGAAAGATATATGTACATATATACATGTATATCAATTCTCTTTGGAGTTATCATTTCTTATGTTGATCTAAGTTGTAAAAGGTTCTATTTCATAGATCTATAAATTTATATTACATACACACATACACATATGCATACATACATACATGCACACATACACATATATATGCATACATGCATACATGTATGTATATTTATATATATATATATATGTATGTATAAATACATACATACATATATGTACACATATGTACATACATACATACACACATACACATATACACATATATGCATGTACATGCATACCCATACACATATAAAATTGGTATACATACACATACACAAATACACATATATGCATACATGCATACACACATACACATATATATGCATACATATGTATGTATATATAGATACATACATATATACATATACATACATACATGTACACATATGTACATACACACATACACACATACATGTATATATGCATACATACATACACACATACACATATGCATACATACATACATATGCACATACACATATATGCATGTACATACATACCTACTAATAGTATATTTTGCAGATGCATACCTCAAGAATGACCTTAGCAGATGATTTTAATCTAGAAGAATTTGTAATGACTAAGTATGAGTTTTTTGGAACAGATATAAAATAGAAATGCCAAATCATATTGAAATGTTAGCAAATTTAGTGATTGTCTTGAATATGACTTGAATTTAATGAGGGGTTTGAATTTTTTTGCTTGACCTTAGCAAATAATCTTAATCTAGAAGAATTTTTAATGACTAGGGATGAGTTTTCTAGAGCAGATATAAAACAAAAATGCCAACTCATATTGAAATGTTAGCATTTAGCGATTGTCTCATATGACTTGAATTTAATAAGGGGTTTGAAGTTTACTTGACCTTAGTAGATGATTTTAATCTAGAAGAATTTGTAATGACTAAGGATGTGTTTTATAATCTACTTGGACATTATTATATTTGTATGTTTCATCTCTAGCCTGGCTCTAATGTTGGACTATACTTAATCATTTGTGAAGAGAATGTTGAATGCCATATTGGAGAGTTGAAGATGCCTAGCAAATCATATGTTGGTGACTCTGTTCAAGGGCCATTCCTATGAGTGTGCTTTAAGATACTTTTGGAGGTTTTGTACATGTTTATTGGCCATGAAGTGCTACTATACTATTTTATGGGAACAATGTCAAAAAATTGAGTTCAGGGGCAAAAAACACAGGTCTATATTTTTTATTTGAGCAATGAGTTTTGGAAAAATCTTTGCTAGGACACTAACAATGGTAAATCCATTCAAGGGATATGAATCATGATGGAAACTCCTTATGATAGTGACATAAGATAAAGTGCTAGAGCAGCTTCACAAACAAATGACAGTTCAGTTGAAGGCCTTAAGTGCTAATGGACCTTAAATGAATTACATCCAAGATTATCTAGGCACACTATTATGATGGCACAAACTCTACCCAGATAGAAAAAATGGCAAGTGGATTAGTGATCAATGACAAGGTTTGAGAGAAACAGTATCAGTAAAGCAAGTGCATGTTTGGTCGGTTTATCTCAGCAAATATATTCTTCAAACACATTCAAAAGTGGTTGAAACTTAAGCAAAGTGCACCAAATCCAACTTAAGGATGACAAACTTGAAACTAGATGTACCTTTTGAGTGGATTTTCCACATGATATCTCTACTCAGAGGCATAAAATTTGGCAAAGGGATTATGTTTTTTCATCTAGGCAAGGAAATGTTAAAGTGGTGCACTTTTTGAAGGGTTTGGCCATTAGTGATTTTTGCCAAAGTGGCAGTAAGCAAATTGGTGTACATTTTAGTTGATGGAATTAAATTAGTGATTGACATCACAATTTGGCTGAATGAACTTAAGTAAAAATGGATGCACATGTATGGTTGTACTCATGAAAAGTTCAACCTAAAAATTAAAAGAGTGACCTAGAGGCTTATTTGATTTCCACTTATGTTTGTAATAGTTTAAACAACTGAAATTGGGCACACATATTCAAGAGCAAAGCCATTAATAATCTAGGTACATAAGACTTCAAAGATATGGAAAACATCTCAATACACTTTTTGAGTGGCAATGCCATTAGTTATTTTCTACCAAGGATGACCTAAATAGCCCAAGTTTGTTCCAAGGCCATTAGTAAACCCTGCCAATAGTAAAAAAAGCTGACAAAACCCTTAGTGATTTCCATTGTAATATGTACACCTAGAACTAAAGGAAAAAATAGTTAAAAACATGCAATCTAGTGCCTATATAAGAATGTTTTTCAAACTTTTTTATTCACAACATTAGCAGGGCTTTCCTTGTCCTATTTTTATAGGTCTATGAGGAGGTTTGCAATGCCATTTTTGAAGTTTTTTCAATGAGAAGCAGTAGTGTTTCAAGGAGTCACCAATAAAATCCATTTATATTCTTCCTTTCTTTGCATCTTTTTTGTGTTGTCATACAGTTCTTAAAATGAGTTTTATGTATGTGTATGTGTGTATGTACATGTATGTACATAAGTGTGTGTGTGTGTGTGTGTGTGTGTGTGTGTGTGTGAAAGTGTGTATGTGTATATATGTCAATTTATATGTATGTGTGTATGTATGTATGCATATATGTGTATTTGTGTATGTGTATGTATACCAATTTTAATGTTCTTTCATTTTTAGGGTTTTGTATCTAATTTTTTTATAGGAACACAACAACGATCATATGGGTGTTGGTGAGAAAGTTGTCATTTAAAGGGTTTATATCACCCAAAATTGAAAACCTCAAATTCATAGTTCACCATTGAAGGGTTTAAACAATTTACCACATTTCAACTATTCAAGCCAAAATAACATTGCACTATCACTTCATGGCGAGGGTTTAATATTTTAAAACATATCTATTAAAAACAGTTTACCACATTCACCTATTCAAGCCAAAAACATAATACACGCTGCCATTTTCACATAAATTGCCAAAAACAAAAATTTCACAATGCTATTCAAACTACGAAACATTTCTTTCACAAATATTGCAAATACCCATATTGCCACTGCAATGTGCCTATCAAAAACCAACAACTGTCTCAATACCACACTTCGGCTCAAAAAAAATCACAAAAACCATGAACTCCCATGCATAACCCACCAAACCATAGAAGAAAATAATCATAGAAGAGGAGAAGAGCATGAAACCTGGGGTAATTATTTCTATTTATCGACGCTTGAAAACCCTATTTTGGTCAATGTCCTCTCGTCCAAAGCAATTCCACCCGAACATGTAAAATGGTCAAGCTCTCTTTTATTTTATTTTATTACTCATACTTTCAGTTGGAAGGTATTCAGCCAAGTAGCTTTTGGTCGAAACCCCTCCAGCCAAAAAGGTGTTGACATGTCAGCACCATGTCACTGTCACATGGTTTCAGCCAAAAGCCACTCAGTTGAGTACCTTCCAATCGAAAACAGTTCACTCAGAACTATTGATTTGGCCGAAGTGTGACACACTATTGTGTTTTTACCTGAATAAGATTTGGAATAAAGATATTAGATGAATAAAATTTTGGAGCATTATATATATTAATCATATTTTAGTGATTTTTGTTAGTAATATTTTATTTTTAAATAGTTCTAACTATTATTTTACATTATTCTTAATTATAATCCTAGAATCATAATTATAATGCTTTTAGGATTATAATAATTAATAATAGGATTATAATTATAAGTTAATTTCTAATTATAATAATTTTAGTTATTTCAATTTAATTCTTATTTATATTTACGTCGAGAGGAATTATACAGTCACAGCAAGGGGTGGAAAGAGCTTGTGTAAATTTTTTGGAGATGCATTTAAAATGACGTGCAGGTAGCGGTCTTCAAAGCATTACTGGCATAAGGGTGGTCTATGTTGTCCAAATGAGCAATTAAGAAGGAATTACAACTAATTGAGGGTGAGGCATATGAAGGTTGAAATCTACAATCCAAAACGTTACAACAAAGAATAACAGAGAAGTGGAAGTCGAAGAGGCAAGAGAATGTAACTGATCGTTGGTGGCAATAAACTATGCACTCCATGTCTATTAAAAAACTTTGAAACTACATTTTTGTATTGAAAGGGTGCAAGAGAAGGAAGATGTATGTTGTTGTGTGCTTTGAGTTCTTCATTTTTTTTGCTTGAGTGATTTCTATTGTTGTTACCAATGTTGGTGCAAAGGGATTGGGAGAGAGAAGTGAAGATTTTTAAACGAGATAGAGTACATATTACATAGTTATCTCCCTGCTATCTCACTGTTAGATTCTAATTTTTTATGCTACAGTGATTTAGATTTCTTTGTTAGCCTCCTTCATTTCCTCCTAATTCGTTACTCTTTATTCAAGTGTTTAAGTTGGTTGTTTCATTTTTCTCTATGTTGCAGTGGGAAAAATTGCCTCTGTGGGATGAATAAATTCCAAAGCAAGGTATAAAGGTTTTCTATTTATATTATGCAATCATGTCATTTCCAGGAGTCCTTATGCTTTATCTACGCTTCCACATTTTGAATGCTATCTACATCTATTATCGCAAGTGAGGGGAATGCTCAATCTTGTTTTGGAATTTTTTCACTTAAAGTTGGTCGCTACAAAGCTCCCATTTTTGTAGAGACTATAAGGATGCTGGCAAAGGTTGTGGTGTGTTCCTTTACACCAGCTAATTGCATTTGGTTGAAATTTTTTGTATCCTTTTGAACAAACGTATTTTTTGCATATCCTACAATCATAGCATTCCATGAGACCATATTTCTTTGAGGTATCATGTCAAATAGTTCAGCCACCTTGTTTATGCTTCCACATTTTTCCATACATGTTTACTAGAGCATTTCGCATGCACTCAGATTAATATCACCCAACTATGGGTAATGTTATCCAATATTTTTCTGGCGTGTAGATTTGTAGTGGGTAATTTTTTAATGTAGATTTTATAATGGTAAACATTTGAGATCATAAGAAACCCTTCCAATAGAAACCAAGTGTATATAAAAGTTCTTAGTGGAATATACATGTAGGTAATTTATAGTGTTGTGAGATATAATATTATTTGTGACTGAAAATATAAAATCATTAATAATTAATGTTTATTTTATTCTAAATTAAGAGATATGTAATTTAACTGACATTCTGTACAAGAAAAATCCCAAGACCAATTAACTACCAATTTTCAAGGTGAGCAATGGAGGGACAATAACATTGTAGTATTGGAGATGACTATTGCCAAATAATTAAAGGGTGAATATCATCTCACAAATGACCTTGGAAACAAAGCACAACAAGTCCTCAATGTAGTCTCAAACTTTTATTTGCAAATCTCGTATGAGCTCTTTGTCAACATCTATCTAGACGGTCATAATCTAATACGATTCATTATTTTCTTTTCTTTTTTTCCCTCTACTTATTCAATTTCCCATGTAAATCATAATCCTTTAGTTGTAAATCCAACGTTATATTCTTATATGTTATATGTTTTTTTGGGCAGATTTGTTGAAGCATAGGAAGGACTCTGTTCACCATTCCAAGAAACTACTATCAAATAGTAAATAGAGAAATGTCATTTTATTTTTTGATAGTCAGTTCATCATACCGATAAACATAGAATCATGTAATTTTGACTTTTCATCGTTGTCTATTTTGTGGATTTTTAGTTGATGTAAAATGTGTACATTATTGGAGAATTTTATCTATATATATGTGTGTGTGTGTGTGTGGATACTTCAATTTCTAAGATATGAAATAAAATGATCATGAACTTTGTGAAAGTACTTTGAAGTTGTTTAGTATTACATTTCCCCCAAATCTAGATAGATATTATAGTTTACTTTAAAACTATGACGTTTTCAAAAATTATATCCTATTGATTAAGTAGTGAATACTTTAAAATATAAGTGAAATACAAATCTCTTATGGAATGTTTTAAACTTGTTTTTTAAAGTCAAAACTCTCAAGGAATGAGGGGTAACATTTAGTTTGACAAATTCTTGGGATTAGGAATATTGTTTGAAACATTTTTTATCACAGGAAAGGTTGGACAATATACATGAATTTCATTTTAATATGAATTATAACATGAAGTAGAACTTGAAGCTCTATATTCTTTTTGAAAAATCGTTGGTATTCATCTGGAGAAAAAAAAATCAGGAATTACATTTCTAATAATAAAAGCAATCTTTTTATTCTATTTTTTTTTTTTTTGGCACATAAATAATTTTGTATTCTAAAATTAAATTAAATTTTAATTTTATAAATTAAATTAATTGAATTCTAATTATGAATAAATAAATAAAAGCATTACAACAATTCATATTAAGTTAAATAAAAATAAAATATTAAAAAGAAAAATAATTACTAAAAAGAAACTAGAGCTATGCAAAGACAAAAAGCTACCTTTAAAGAATTTTTCTATTTTCTTTCTTAAATTAATTTTTGTTTTTTCAAATGCATTTCTTCTTTCTTTTGCTTTAAATTTCTATCAAGATTTTTTTTTTAATTTCTAGAAGAGAAATGATAATTAAATATTTGTTTGCATGTAATTTATCATTAAATATACCTTAGTAGATTATTTTTAAAAATTAAATAGAATATGAAATTGGCTATACAATTCATTAATTATTTATTTTAAAATAATTCAACAATTACTAATTACAATTCTAAAATAAATCAAGAACTACAATCTAATAATAAAAGAAACCTTTCTATTTTTTTTGTCTTTTGTTTGCACACAAATCATTCCATATTCTAAAATTAAACTAAATTCTAATATTTTAAATTAAATTAATTGAATTATAATCATAAATAAATAAATAAAAACATTACAACAATACAAAGTTAAATAAAAATAAAATATTAAAAACAAATTAATTATTAAAAAGAAACTAAAGTTATGCAAAAGCAAAAAGCCACCTATAAAGAATCTTTTTGCCTTTGCATAACTCTAGTTATGTTGAGGCATATTACAATGGCATCCACCAAAAAGCAATGATTATCCATCTTTAGTTGCAACGTTGGTTCTCCGTGGATCTCATAAACCAAGATATATATATAACTAGAAGTATTAGTTTGACAGTTTGGAGACGTAGTGAAGTTTGTGGATTCATGTAAGATGATAGTGTGCATCATTTTTCTTTTCTCATCTACGAAATCTGCATTTATTATACTTATTAATGGAGCATTCTTTGAAACCATGGCGTATTTGATTAAATTACGGGATTCTCTATATCATGAGTTTGCTCATTCTGGTGGCAGATTTGTATCGTAGGTTTATTATTGACGACACCCTCCTTGAAGGACTGTGTGTTCAAGATTTGAATGATTATCAATACGCAGGGGTGCAAAGATTATTCATGTGATTGAGTGATAGCACAACAAAGTTAAGGTTAAAACCTACAAAAGGTACAACATAGATCTCATTCTGGCATTGGTTGAATCAGTTCAGGAAATCATGACTATTGCTTAGTTACTGCAGAAACCCATGTGCGGACTTTGATTCACCTAATGTCATTTTTTTGGCGTCAACCTTGCCGGCATCCGCACACAACATTCCTGCACGATCCTCCCGCAATTCCAATTTCCACAAATATTTCTCACAGGTTTTTGTCTTGGCTGAGCCATCACTAGCTTTCGCTAGCATCACGTCCTCAAAAATATTTTGCATGACCTTCATGATTTATACACACTGGGCGAATGCTTTTGAGCATGAGACATCATTTCAAAAGAACACGGATCTGCTTATGTTGTAAAAGATTAGCATTTTAAGGAAACTGAGCCATGATTTGTCATTTGGATGATTGATTTAAAGTAACATAAATTTTAGTGTTGTGGGCATTTTCAACCAATCATCAGCCTTTTGAATACAACACCTTTGGAATACATGATGACCTTTGAAGTTCATACGGAATAATTCTTAGCCTGAGGAACAGAGGAAGCCGAGACCAATTGCTTTTCCAATCATAACTACATGATCTTTCCCATACAATAAAGAACAAAGGTTTATGATAAAGATGCTCGTACAGTTTATATGCGTGCCAGAAATTAATGCTGATATCAACAATGAGCCAAGTGTTGATGGAGCTCGAATTATCTAAAATATGCAGGCTATGTCAATTTTTTCAAGTTGTCTTTCGTAATGTGGCTTTGCCTCTCAACATCAAGGTCAAATTAAGGGGTGCTTGTGGTTAAATCAATCAAATATGTGTGAACAATGAAAGATAATTTGTGGGTGGATGAGTGAATGACACCACATTATGGCATACCCACATTAGACTCCCACAAACCTTTTAATGTTCTTTTTTGTATAAGATATATGTGTACTAGGTGGTGGTAACTCTTTTTTCTACACGAGGGATCCTGGTGTATATGTGAGACTCCATTATTTAATGTCAAACCTAGCTAAGTGTTGTGAGATGATCAAGGGATTGGAAAAAAAGTGCTAGGAAAGGGTTAAGGTTCAACAAGGATTAGTATTAGGGTAAGGGTTAGTGTTAGTCCTAGGGTTAGGGTTCAATTAGAGTTATAATTCAATCAAGCTTAATTTTCATTATTTTTAGAGTATAATTAGGGTTACGGTTCGGTTAAGGTTCAATTTGGGTTAAGGTTCAATTGATTAAAAATAGGCACCTCAAGAAGGATATCTCTCGGCGTACTTTAGATATATTTTTAAAATATACGTATGCTAGTTTATTTTATTTATTTTTTCTCAAATGTATTTCTTCTTCTTTTGCTTTTAATGTCTATCAAGATTTTTTTTTAACTTATAGAAGAGAAATGATAGTTGAATATTTGTCTGCATGTACACATTTTTCTAAATTTTTCATTAAATTAAATATATCTTAGAAGAATATTTTATAAATTAAATAGATTTTTTTAGATATGAAATTGATTATATGATTTTTGAATACAGTAAATATAATTAATCAAATGTATGATTGTGTTATGTCATTCGAAATATTATTTTAAATGAAATAAAAATATATATTTTAAAATTTTATTTTCACTTGTTTTATCAATTTATTTCTTAAAGATCAATTTAATTAATATTTAGGGGGTGACCGTTTGGTGAAATGGTGGGGCTTCTTTCCTGTAGTGCCAACAACTAAGGTTCAAACCTCACAGGGTTGCTCTCTACTGTGTCAAAAATTGAGATTGGGGGAGACCCTTTGGTGAAATGGTGAGGCTTCTTTCCTGTAGTGCCAACAATGAAATTCAACCTCACAGGGTCGCTCTCTACCATGTCAACAATTGAGATTGCTTACCCTTAATTTTTGGGGGTGACCCTTTGGTGAAATGGTGGGGCTTCTTTCCTATAGTTCCAACAACCAAGGTTCAAACCTCATGGGGTCGCTCTCTACTGTGTCAACAATTCAGCTTGGGGGAGACCCTGTGGTGAAATGGTGGGGCTTCTTGCCTGTAGTGCCAACTACCAAGGTTCAACCTCACGGGGTCGCTCTCTACCGTGTCAACAATTAAGATTTCTTACCCTTATTTTTTCTTTTTTATGACATGAAAGTAACATCATACGTGTTATAAGAATAGCGAAGTAGAGAAGGAAGGTGCAACATCTGCAAAACTACGTTGGGGGGATGAAGCAATTCAGGAAATTTCAGGGGAACGACGATTGGACCATACCCCTCAGTGCGTTTTCTCAGAAGGAAGATGGGTGGAAAAATGTCACTCATTCTACTTGAGGCAAGATGTGGTTCCTGGGGATGAGAATATACCTTTTCATAGAAGAAACGACACTCCTGAATCTCTTGTGAAGAAATTGCATGCTCAGGCGCGGCAAGCCTCACCACCCTGGAAAAGGACAATTAGAAGTCAAATGGATTGGGTGGAGAAGTCAGCTCGTAGAAGATTGAACAATAGGTGAAGGGAAAGGAGATAACAGAGTGTGTAATTGCAAGTTGGGATTCAGAGCCTAGATGAGAAGATTAACCTTAACCAGAAGGTCGAAGAAGAAATTTTGGAAATTGATGTATCTGAGGAAATCAAGGCCGATACGACAATCCTTAGGTATTTTTCATTCATTTTCCGCTTTATTGGTGGGACTCTTGATCATGTAGCAATCAAGAACTAGATCTAGGAACATTGGAAAATAGAAGTCTTGCTAAGATTCATGTTGAAAGGTTTTTTTGTGGTGGTTTTTGTAGAAGCAGAAACAAAAAGGTGAATCACGGAGGGCGAGATCTAGTTTATGAATGGAAAACCACTGTATATGCAACCCTAGAACCAAACTTTGATCCAGTCAAAATGCGACCATATGATTAACCGGTTTAGGTGAGGTTCTATAATCTTCCAGTGGAATACTGGACTAGAGATTGCTTAGAGAAAATTAGTCGCTCTCTAGGAACCTTAATGGAAATTGATACAAACATCCTTGATGGTGATCTCTATAAATACCATTGAACATTGCGGCCATAGATACCATTCCTCGTAGAGTTTTCATGTTGGTTAATGGAGAACGTTGGTCTCAGGAGATAGAGATCAAAGATTCAAGGAAATATTGCAGTAATTGTGGGACTCGTGACCACAGGACCGAGGAATGCAGCCATGGGATGGAGAAAGTCTAGTGAAAGAAGTTGCACGAGAGCCACTCTCCTCTTGTCCCCATGTCCATCCTTGTAGTCTCATTTGAGAAGGTCGATCACTCGGGTGACTCTTTGATTAGTGGTGAGGCCTTGATGGCTATAGTTAATTCCTCTACAACTGTGCCCAAAGAAAAAGGTGTGGATGATATAATGTTGTCATCTTCATGTCAGGAGAAATGTCATGAAGTGAAGGATGGAGAAGGGGCTGAGGTGGCCTCCTTGGAAAGCAAGGATTTGGATTCTAATGTGGACCTAGATGATGAGTTGGATGTAATTGAGGATAGATGCATCTCCCAGTCTACAATTAAACATTTGGGTTTGGGTAAAATTGGCACCTCTGGCAACCCCCGAGGAAGGAAATCCCACAAGCAACTGAGGGAAGAGGAGGTTGTGGCTAAGAAGTACACCAACATCACCAAATTTCTAAGTACTAAGGGAGGAATCCCCTCCCTTGGGAAAAAATGAAGATCACAACATGGAATGTTAAGGGCCTAAGGGCCCTTGATAAGCGACACCTAGTAAGGCATCAACTTCAGAAAATTTCAAGCAATATTATTCTATTACAAGAAACAAAGTTGTTCGGTGATGATGGATCAAAGTTTTTGAAATATTTTTGATATTGGAATGGGCACTTTCATGATTCTTGGAGAACCGCAAGGGGCTTAGGAATTTTATGGAAGGTTTTTGTTGTTTCTGTGGAGGTCATCTACTCTTCTAAAAATTGGATGGCTACGAAGGCTTATGATCTTGGTCTCAACTGCCAATTCTTGATCATCAACATATACGGGCCAATAAAAATAGAGGAAAAGGCCTCTCTTTGGATTTCGGTGCTGGAATTTGTTCATCCCAATCTAAGGGACAGATTGATCATTGGCGGTGACTTCAATGCTATCTTGGATCCGTTAGAAAAAAGTGGCAAAGTTAGAAACGTTTCTCAAATAATCCTAGATTTTAAAAGCTTTGTGATGGAGGTTGGTTTGGTTGATTGTTTCACTGAGAATGGATCTTTACACGAACCAATAGGCACAAATATTTCACCACTATTGCTGAGAGATTGGAAAAATTCTTGGCTTCCCCGCCTTGGTTCAATAAGGGTTTACAAGTTCCTACCAATATATTGCCTGTCTCAATCTCAAATCACTATCCAATGGAATTATCTATTACTAGCGGATTTGACTCGATGAAAACAAGTTTAAAATTTTAGAATATGTGGTGATAGGACCCTAGTTTACCAGGCTTACTGGAAGGCTGGTGGAAGGAAGCTAAGGTGGGGGGCTCAATCAACTTCAAACTCGTCAAGAAACTAAATATCATCAAGTAGAAGTTCAAAGAGTGGAATAGGGTGAAATTTCAAAACATTTTTGTTGAAAAAGCCAATGTGGAAGACGAGTTGGAGGCCCTCAATGAAAAAGTTAGCAAAAACAATATGAGGAATGAGGAATTTCTCAAAGAAAAGGAGTTGAAGGCGAAGCTTGTTGAGCTTCTAAAGAGGGAGAAAATATTTTGGAGGGATAAGTCAAGGGAGGTCTGGCTAAGCAAAGGCGATTCTAACTCCAAATTCTTTCATTCCTCGATTTTGGCCAGGAGAGTTGCCAACAAAATAGAAGAAATTCAGGCTCTTGATGGACACACTATGCATGGTGGGTCTGAGGTTGGTGAGGCCACTATCGATTTCTTTGCTCACCTTCTTGGTGGCCAGCATCAGTAGGAGGTTGAGGGTTGTTTCCTGGACTTGATAATCAATCGAGTAAGTGAAGTGGACAATAAGATGTTGCGTGAGAAAATCTCCAAAGAAGAGGTTCAGACCTCTCTTTTCCAATTGCATCATGATAAAGTGCCTAGGCCTGATGGTTTCATGGCTAGATTCTTCTAGAAGTGTTGGAGCTTTGTTGGGGATGACCTCTAGAAGCTCATCAAGGACTTTTGTAGGACTAAGAGGTTTGTAAAGGACCTAAACAATTTGATGATCAAGCTTTGATTCCAAAAAATCTTAAATGTTCTTCCTTTAATGATTATAGGCCTATATCATTGTGCAATACCCTCTATAAGGTGGTTGTGAAATTCCTAGCTAAGAGACTCAAATTAGTTTTGGGGAGGATTATATTAATAGAGCAGAATGGCTTCATTCCTAGTCGAGAAATCACATACAGTATCATACTCATCAGTGAAGTTGTTCATACTCTCAAGGTAAGTAGGAAGGTGAGGATGATTATTAAACTAGATGTCAGCAAGGCATATGATAAGGTGCATTGGAAATTCCCTCGAGGTCATGAAAAAGATGGGGTTTAAAAGTCACTAGTGCGATCTTATTTTTTATTGCATCTCCTCGGTCTGGTTTTCAATCTCTATCAATGGAACTCTTCATGGCTTCTTCCAAGCTACCAACGGCCTTAGACAAGGTGATCCCATATCACCGTTCCTTTTTGTAATCATGGTCGAATCACTTAGTTGCGCCATCAAAAGTAGAAACTAGTGTCTGGAATGGAGAGGGGTGCGAGTGGCACTGAACACCAACCCAATCATGCACTCTCAATTTTCCAATGATAACACTCTATCTTGGTGAAGCTAGTATAAGGGAAGCTAGAAGTATCAAAGAGGTGCTCCCCAAATATGAAGAGCAGTCGGGTCAGAAAATGAACAAGGACAAGTTGAGCATTTATTTTTTCAACACAAGGCTCCATCTGCAGTAGGCCATTACTGTAATATTGGGATTCAAAGTGGGGAATCCTATGACTAAATTCCTTGGTGTGAAATTTTTTGAAGGGGCGTGCAAGGAAAAGCACTGGGAAGAGGTGGTTGGCAGACGCAAAAACAAGGCAATGGCATGGAAAAATAGTTGGCTTACATTGGTAGGTACAATTACAATGGTCAAGGTGGTCTTGTCTGCAATTCCAATTTACACAATGTCTTGTTATGAAGCCTCGGTGAAATCAAAAAATGATATGGAGAAAGCTCTAAAAAAGTTCCTTTGTGAAGGGTCAAAAAATGACAAGAAAATACCTCTTATCGGTTGGCCCGACACAACTTGCAAAACAAAAGAGGATGGCAGGGCTGGGTTGCGTAAGATCATATTCTAAAATAATGCTTTAGGTGCTAAACTCATTTGGAAGATGTACAAGAGTCCCGACAAGCTGTGGTGTCGGATCTTGTAGAATAAATACTTGGATAGATCGAAGCCTTCAAGAATCTTAACAACAACAAACCTTGAAGGTGGCTCAACAGTATGGATATATTTAATAAATTGTAGACCCTTGATTACTTGTCACCTTTCGTGGAAGATAGGATATGGTGAGCAGACACTATTTTGTACGGACTCATGGAACAACCACAAAAGTTTGACAAAGGTTTTAGACTTGGACCAACACGTAGATAGGCTATAGGTGGAATTTTGTCTCAAGGTGGAAAATTATATTTGAAGGGAAGAAGACTCATTGGGTGGCCACTCCAGGTGGATAGACACTAAACCCTTGACACTACCACACGAATTGAAGGTTGCAGTGGCTCAAGAATTGAGCAACAGGACGGTCAATTTGAGCAACAGGGAGGACACTATAATATGGTGCGGGGTTGCGTTTGGTGAGTATTCAGCTAGGTTGGGCTACCACCTCCAAACCACTCAAGGTAAGGAGAATTCTTGGATGGCTATGCTATGTTGGAAGCGGCAAGTGTTTCCCAAAGCAGGGGATTTTCTTTGGGTGGCCTTGCATCAGCAGTGCTTAACTGGAGAAAGATTGAAGAGAATTGGGATAGCTAGCTCGTCTAGGTGTACACTTTGCATGAGAAAGAGAAGGAAAGCATGGACCACTTGTTTCTTTTATGTCCAGTGGCAGCCACTTGTTGGGATTGGATGCAAGAGAAGTTTAGCTTCCAGGGTCCAAGACACTTTAAGCTCTGGGATTTCTTATCCAGTTGGTAGATATTGAAAAAGAATGGTTATTGGCATGGGATTTGGGTTATGGAACCTTCATTGGTAGTATGGAATATCTGGAAGGAAAGAAATAGGTACATCTTCAAGGAAAAATCCCTTATATGCGAACAACTTATATCAAAAATTCAATGCACCATCATTAAGACCGCAAACAATAGAGTTAACATTGGTTCTAAGGAAAAATTCTCAAGGTGGGATGAGGAGATTCAAAAGGCCTAGAATGAGCTCAAAATCCTGAAGGTGCCGACACTCAG
The DNA here is from genome assembly GCA_007258455.2 of Sequoia sempervirens. Taxonomy (NCBI): domain Eukaryota; kingdom Viridiplantae; phylum Streptophyta; class Pinopsida; order Cupressales; family Cupressaceae; genus Sequoia; species Sequoia sempervirens. Next base: position 20,707 of record VDFB02369184.1, read on the forward strand.
ATCAAACAAGGTCAATAGGAAGGAGGTACACTGGACTCATCCGGTTCGTTTAAAATGGAAGCTAAACTTCGATGGGGCTGCCAAGGGCAACCCTGGCTATGCAAGGGCTGGGTGCATAATCAGAGATGCAAATTTCGAAGGTGTATGGGTGGCATTAAAAAAATTAGGCATTTTCTCCAATAACTTAGCCGAGATGGAAGCTTTTTGGTTAGGTTTGAGGATATACATTCAAAATGGAATAGAGGAGGTGGAAATCGAGGAAGATTCACAGTTATGTGTCTAGAAAATCACCTCAAGGAATTCACAAAATTGGAGAATTAGTGATTGGATTGCACCAATCAAGGAATTTCTAGGTAAACTCACTAATTTCTCCCTAATGCACGTCTCTAGGGAAACAAACAAAGTGGCAGAATTTTTGGATAATTGGGGAGTATTTCCAAAAGTTTGGGTGATTGCAAATACTTCCACATGACGGTGGCCAGGGTTGCAGGAGATCATTGACCAAGACTACAATGGGAGTCGAGTAGATATTTCACATCCTACTATAGGACTATGAATGGACGGCATGACAAGCGCTTCACGCGCCTTCAGTAAATGGTATATTTGGTGAAAGGTTTGGCAGGTGGTTATTGCATTGGTTGTTGGTCACGGGCCTTGAAACAACTGTTATTTCTATGCATGATAACCAATTGCTACATATTCAGAATTTGTGCATGCTCAATGTGGGAATTTGAAGGGTCGAGATGGTGCATTATTTTGGCTTGAGTTGCCCATGCTCTGATGAGTCTCTCACAGAGCAATGTCATAGGCTCTTCTCCATGCAAAGCTCATAGGTGCAATCATCAATAGTGGACATGGTCTTGATGGTTCTGAAGGAGGAATGTCATTGGTGTGATAGGAAGGTTTATGAGGTTGTGATTGGGCCTCTGGTCAATCTAAAAAACTCTTGGGAGAGGACGATAAAGCTATTCAATGGCTTTATGTAGGTTGCAAACGCACAGGCGGTGGAAAATGCAACACTGACACTGGCTGTGAATGGCTTGGTCGGCCATTTGAGACTCTACTTTGATCCTGCCTGCCTGGATGTCAAAGAGGATGAAGGCAAAGTTTATGAGGAGGATGCACTTCAACAATGTAGGGAGGCACAAGTGAATTTCATGATAAACGCCTGGGAAGTATTTAGGGCGGGGGTCAAAATTTTTTATCTGGATGCATTTTCCAAATACATTGATTCTGGTCACTCGTGGAGCAAGGGTAGCCTGGCGAAGGTGTTTGAGATTGGTAGGTGTTTGGCGGTGATATATCATTATCTGCTACTGTAACAATGTCTGGTTGGTCTAGGTGTTTTGTGATCTGCTTCCTTATTTTAGTTTGTATCCTGGCCGATAAGCCATATGGTTTGAATGTACATGGGCGCTATCCTCTTTGATATCACTTATCTATAAACAAAAAAAAAATTAATTAATATTTAATATAATATAGTTGAAATATTTTATTTATCAAGGATCATTTTATTAATATAATAATATTTATTATACATTTTGTATTGATATCTATTATCAAACAAGTAATGAATATATAATTAGACAACACATCAATTATCCATATAAAATTTGATAAGTATATTTAAGTAAAGATTTTGAAAAGGGTCTTATAATCTTTAATAAATTCAATAGATAAAACAATAGCATAGAGAATAGTTGAGGCCTTTTATCTAACACAAGCTCAATAGAGACAAAGCAAAAGTGAACACAAGTCTAATCAAAAGATAAATAGAAAATAATAAAAATAATAAAAATAATTGAAAAATAATTGAACATATAAAGAGGCTTTTGACCCACAAATAACTAAATCATTAAGACTTTATGCAACATCCCAGTGTTCTACAAATTTCTTTTCAATAACTAATTTCATGATCAATCAAGCATTTCTCAAATCAACTTAATAGGGGAAAAAATCCAACACTTGACCATATTTCATTAGTTATGATAGCATTTGTTGGTTTAATGTGCAATATTTATAATAATATGGAACTAATAGTTGTGAATTTTAAATTTGTTAGTGTTGATCTTAGTACTCATAATTGAATGAAATGTATTCCTTCAATATAAAAAGAAACAAATCATGTGATGCCACATTACTAGACTTAGGGCTAGGTTTAGGGTTCAATTAAGGTTAGAAATATGGATAGGTTAGGGTTTAATTAGGGTTAGGTTAGGATTTTTCTTATGGTTATAGTCAACATTAGGGTTTAATTAGAGTTAGTTTTGAATTAACATTCAATTAAGGTTAGGGTTCTAATAGACTTATGTATAGAATTATTATAATTCTAAACTCATTAGAATTATAGTTAGGGTTAGAATTAAGGTTAGGATTAGGGCAAGGGTGAAGCTTAAGATTAGGATTAGAGTTAAGGTTACAAGTGGAGTTAAAATTATAGTTATAAATATGGTTGGTGTTAGGGGTAGAGTTAGGTCTACAATTATAATATCAAGGTCATAATAAATCAAAATTAGAATTAAGGTTATCAAAATGATTAGAATTAAGGTTACATATGGATAAGAATTATGTTGGTGTTACAATTAAGGCTAGGGTTTAGTTGGGGCTAGGGTTATAGTTTAATTAGGGTTGGGATTCAATAAGGATTATAGTTAGGGTTGGGATAAAATTTGGCTTAGGGTTAGGGTTAGGATTAGGGTTCAATGAGGGTCAAGATTAGGGTTTAATTAGGGTGAAGGTTAGGGTTCTATAAACAATCATAGGGTTAGGGTTATAGTTCAATTAGGTACCTTGAGAAGGTTATCTCTTAGTATAGTTTTTATATATTATTAATTATAGTTAGGATATAATTAGGGTTAGGGTTGTAGTTCAATTAGGCTATGTGTAAAGTTAGGGTTAGGGTTAGGGTTAGGGTTCAATTTAGGTTAGAGTTATGTTAGGGTTCTATAATAAAGCTAGACATTAGGTTTAGGGTTGGAGTTCTGTTACACCCCAATTGTGTATTTACTATTTACTATTTACTATTACTATGTAGGGTAAATGTGAATGTAATTTGAATTCTGAATGAGAATAAATTGTGCTTGCACTTTGATATCCATGAATTATGAATGAATGTTGTTTCATTTAATGGTATGTGAAGAAATGCATATATGTGAATTGGATAAGTTATTGAATTAGATATTCTAACTATGGAGATATATTATGTAATGCATATTTTGTTGAACAACTAACTATAGTGGGAATGTGTTAGTTGGATGCAGGTATATGTTCAATCCTCCAGGTGGAGGGGAAATATCACTTAGGAGAATATCTTGGTCGGGTAACTAGTAATGTAACCTATCTGAGCTTACACACACACTCACAGTAGAATGGTTGAGTCAAGTTATTGTGTCAAGAATTGGTAAGTCATCCTTAGTATGAATGTATGCATTAATAAGGGTCATGGTTACTATTTAATGCATGCTTGGATGATGTTATATGTTTAGAGGTTGTGAGTTCTTCCTTATATTACTATGCTTGTATTGATGATTTGAACACACGTGATGTATGTATATGTATACATAGGCATGTCGATGATAGCCCATATGCATGAAGGAACACATACATGAGAGTACATAGGTAGATGTACCTATGCACGCGTATGAATGAGTTGCTTATGAGCATGGAGCTATTGAATGGAAAATATGATGTTGAATGTTTATATGTATAAATACATCACACGAATGTTCCCTATCAACACAATAGTAATTGTGTAAGTGCTTGGTGTGCAATCGAATGTGTGTATATATATATGTATATATGTATATATGTATATATGTATATATGTATATATGTATATGTATACATGTATTGATACACATGTATGTTTGGAAAATGGACATGCCCATATGAATGTATCAATATATGTACACATACACATACATGTACATAGAGGAATATATATATATACACACACAATTGATATAATTATTACTATGAGAATGTTAACGTGTTCGTATTCATTTGTATATCAAATGTATATATACTTTATTGACATGATATATATAATATATATATATATTAACATATATACATATACATATACGGGTGAAGCCACATAAGTGGTTTACACTTTTGTGGAGGAAGGAAATTTTGAAATTTCCACACTCTTCATAGAAAAGTGGTTCGGCCGAACCATATGGCTCGACCGAACCATTTGAATGGTTCGGCCGAACCCATGGCTCGGCCGAACCCAAACCGAGCCAAATAAAAAAAACATATTAAGGGGGTTCGGCCGAACCCCCTTAATATGACAAAACCAAAAAAAGTGTGAAAGTGCTTTCACTTTCACACTTTCACTGTGAATTACCAGTCACTGTCCCTGCGCGCGGCGAACATAAACCGAACGGCGACCCAACAAAATTTCTCACCAACGAAAGCAAAGTTCGGGTCGTTTTCTTCAAACTTCATCATTCCAATTCGCATATCAACCACTATTGAGCACGAGGTATTTAAAATTCCTTTTTTTTTAAGTTCAAAATGCATGTATTTGTTTAATTTTGAAACCCTATATGCAAATTTTTTTAAATTTGTTGAATTCAAATTGCACTTGTTTGAACATTTTTAAAGCATTTTTAATAGTATTTTGCTTCCCCGTTTTGCATAATCCAAAGGTTTGAGTAAGGAAAAACGAGTTTCCTCCGAAAATTAGTGCAAAAAAACATTATAATAGCTCTCAACATAGTCTAAAAAATGAAGATAAATACATTCCTAAAGACTAGAAATGTAGGGTTAAGCTCACAAAATAATTTTAAAACTACAAATTTAGGGTCAAACTTGTAGATGAAAATGCAAATTTCATACATGTAGGAGTGAACCGTGAAAGTCATAGCTTGATTTGTTAAGGTATTATAATATTAAATCTTATAAAAAATCAAGAATCATATCATTGATAACATTGTCTTCATGTAGTGTGTACAAATTGAAATATAATTGACTAAAACTATAAGTTACTCTTATTGAACAATTTCCTCATGTAGTGTGTATAAATGGAACCATTGATTGAAAATATAAATCAAACCATCAAGAACAAAGACTTGATTGTGTCTTCATGCCCTCAATTAATATCATTTACAAAGTTTGGTCTTGGAAACCATAAAATTAACAATTACATTCTCTACCCTATTATTTGATGTATTATAATGCAATTTTCTATACTACCAAGCAAATTCAATGGTCACAAGTTTGTAGAGACACTCTAGAAAAAGATCTATCATGTGTTTAAAATACTATTCATATTGTAACACTAGAGATTCTAAGTAATATGAGAATCCCTGCATAATTTTATATAATGTATTTTCATCATCACTAACTATAGTAGACTAGTTTCTATCACTATTCAATTCATCTTCTTTCATTAGTCCATCATGACTTGATTATTCATCCTCCTTTATATTTAGAGAATAAGAACAATATATAGAACCACTACAAAATCTTCACACATATCACTAAAAGTTGATGTTTGGTATAAATGTATCCACATGCAAACAAGAGCCACCTTTGGACATTACTATTATCAAAAGGACAAACCTTATTAGAGCGAGTGCAAAAAGATGTGGGGCCAAAAAGTGGCCACCCCACCTTTTGGCCCCATCATATTAAGTATCAAGCATTAATGTTGAGGTACGCTATTCGAGGAAACTTGAATGATGAGTAAGTGAAGAGAGAGTGGGACTTTATTGTTCACAAAGTGGGAAGAAATAAAAGCAAAGGAAGTGGAAATGGGAAACATGTAGAGAAAATGGAAAAAATGGTGGAAATCAAGGAAGGATTAAAAGGAAAAGAAAGAGGGAAAAGGGGAGGATAGAGGCAAAAGGAGGAAGAAGGTAGTGCAAATTATACATTTTTGAAGCTTGTGAAATTCGAGTATGTAAACCTAATAGTTTTTACTTGGTGGTAATGAGGTATGATTTTTTATGAAGGTTCTTTTTAGTATTTTTATATGTAATGTAAGAGAAAAAGCTATTCTTGTATGAAATTCTAGAAATCATGTTAAAAAGCATTAGCTTGTAATTTCTACTATGTGAATGGAAATCTATTGCTCTACCTAGGACATTTAGAAGCTTGTGTTGCATTCATGAAGCCAAACATAGTAGATATTTTTTTTACTTTATGTGTGTTATTGGAGATAGGGTTTTAGTATATAGAACCATACAATAAAATGGGGTCATTCCTTGTTTGAACTAAAAACCCTACTATTTTTTAGTGAAGGGATAGCTAGCTATAACATTTTGACTTTCACTTGTGAGTCTAAACACCCATATGGGTTATTGTTGCTTTGTCTTATGGATTATGGTAGTAAATTCTTAAGATGTATGTAAATCTAGAAGACCAATGTTGAATATTTATTTGTTGATAGGCTAAATAGAGTTAGAATTAGTATGGGTTCATTACATGTATGCCATTCAACATTCATGCACATCATATATATGTGAGAGATATAGTGATAAAGAGAGATAGAGATAAAGGGTAATATAGATAGATAGAATAATCACAAACCATTTGCTATGAATATGCACAAAATATTTATATATTGATCTTGATAAGGTCATGAAGACGTACATAATACATCATGAAAATATCATATACAGTGACATGAGGCCAACATTGTCTCTTAGACTACAAAATATCACCAATATATATTCATGAAAATAGTTATGAATGTGTCATAAAGATATAAAAGTGTTTATGTATGCGTAGCAAATGCTATTAATGAAACATTATGCCTCTCTTTGCTTGACTAGAAACTGAACTTCGATCCCTTGAATTAGTTATTATCTTGCATTGTGTTGATTGTGTGTGCCCCTAACAATTATGCAACTCACCCTACACACACAAACATATTATAAAATTAGAGATTATACCAAAATTTATAAATAAATAAAATATTGTTTTAAAATGATATTAAAATAATAAACACACTTACAACAAACTAATACTCAACATCATCAACAAAGGGTTGTCCTCAAAAGAGGATGCTTACAAAACAAAATCAAAATGTGTGTGTATCCATATATACATATATATACATGTATGCATACACATATACATATACATACATGTATATACGTATACATAAATATACATACACACACACATACATACATACATATGTGTGTGTATTTATGTATACGTATATATGTATACATATATATATATATACATATAGAAAATAAATGTATGTATATACATATATACATGCATATATACATATGTATGTATACATGAATGTGTCTACATATCTACATATACATATATACATATATACATATTTAGATATGTGCATGTGTATGTATACATATGTAGATATATTCACATATACATGAATATGTATGTATAGTACATGAGTAATTTTTTTAATGAAAACCATGTTTAGCAATGAAAATATCCAATCCCTTATGCTTCTAAACTAAAGTTTTCAATGCTTATGGTTCTTTTGGCCTTATAGATTCTTGAATCATTTTATAATATAAAACCAAAATATAACCTACTTTGGCTCTAATAATTGTAAACCCTTTAGGAATTCTAAATTGTTGCATCTTGTCTTGATTTTCCCACCATTGTTATTCTTTTTGAAAATTTTACAAATTAGGGAAATAATCCTTGCACTTATATAGA
>VDFB02369185.1:0-64851 GCA_007258455.2 Sequoia sempervirens
ATTTTAAATTTAAATCGAGGAAAGAATCTCCCCGAATAGCAAATTGTCATAACAACTGCCTGACGACTGGAATATTCCCTTTTAAATTTAGCAAACGCGTTAGTCATTATGAAGGGAATAAAAGGCATCTGCTAAAATTAGCACCAGTCTTTTGCTATAAAACTCTGAGGATTTTCATTCTCATCTCACAAGACTCGAAGTTGAAATTTATGCTGGTGAATTGAGTTGTGAAGTTTTCAATTTGAGAGTTGCTGAAAGAGTGGGGTGCTAAGTTCGATTTTTGCAAGAGATTGAAGTTGCTGAAAGTTGATTTCTTGAAGTTGCTGAGATTCGGAGTTGCGAAGTGCTGCGATTTAAAGCTTGAAGGGTTAAGCATTTTTTTTTATTTCTTCACGTTGCAGAGGTAAGTACTCGAAGGTGCTGAGATTCAATGTTTTGCTGAAAGTTGAAATGCTTTCGAAGTTGAAATGTTTTCGAAGTTTAAAATTGAAAAAGTTGAAATCATTTATTTATGCTGGAGGTTGAAATTGTTAGAATTCAAAATTGCTTATGCTTTAAATTTTCGGAAGTTGCTGAATGTTAGAGTCAAATCAGATTTAAAATTGTTAAGGCCTTCGAAGTTGCTGGTTTATAATGTTCGAAGTGCTGATTTTTGATTGCTTTTCGAAGTTGCTGATTTATAACTCTCGAAAAGTTGATTTTAAATTGTTGAGGCTTGCTGATTTAAACTCGCTCGTTCAAAACTCTCGGACTTATTTAAACTCTTCGAAGTTGCTGATGTATAACTGTCGAAGAGCTGATTTCAAACTTGGTAATTTATAATTTGAAAGCTTGCTGATTTTAAATATTCAAAGTTGCTGATTTAAATATTGCTGAAACTTAACTCGTTTTCCGAGGTTGAAATTGTTGGAGTTGATTTCTTACGTAGAGTTGAATATTTCTTTTGGCTGCAAGTTGTTGAAACTTGAAGTTTTAATTCTCAAGAAGTCAAAGTTGGCTGCTGAGGATACTAACTTGCATTTATTTTTGCAGCCAACTCCAACCGCCAGCCACCTCACGTGATTTTTATTTTAAAAAGTCGGAAGTGTAATGTTCGCTTTTGTTTTGCAGATGGCTGATGGACGAAAGGTCGACGTTGCTGGAACAAGCAAGGCTGGAGCTAAGGCTACCAACAATGAGGCTGTCAAAGAGAACGCCTCCAGGCAGGCGATTATCAAGGGTCTAAAGAAGTCCTTCATCCCGGAGTCGAAGATCATCTCAAAGTATGGAAGCCTGACGGACACCAATCTCGGGCCATTCAACCTCGAGGCCTTCACGCGCAGAATGTATGGGCAGGGTGGCAACCTCCCGACGGAGGCATCACGCAATATTGTGAAGAGCGGATTGTACGCAGCAGCAGGGTTCCAACCAGCAGTCCGTTGTCCCGAGTTGATCCTAGAGTGTGCCAACTTTTACAACTCCGAGGATCGGACTATCAGCTCTCCGGATGGTATGATCATGGCCAACTTCGCTCCTGATGCAATTGGCGAGGCGTTTGGGATATTTGCTACAGATGATATGTTGTATAAATCCAAGGCAAAGGTTGACAAGATGTACGCCACGTCCTTTGAGAAATGCATGAAGAGGATAAACACCACATGGATGCGAAAGCCAAAGCCTCCTGCTGCTAGGCTGCCTAAGCAGATAATCTCAGAGGAGCTGAAGCAAGAATACTGCGATATCATTATGCTGCTCAGCAGAGTTAATGGCAGCCCGCAGTCGTTTGTATTCGAGCCTTGGATGTTCTTCTACATCAGTGTAGTGCTCGAGGGAAAGGAGACAGTGAACTGGGCAAAGATGATAAGTGATAATATTGATGAACAGTTCCGAAGTCTCAGGAGAACGAAAACATTTTACATGAGCTCGTATGTTATTTACATGCTTGCTCGAATGACCAAGTATAGAGGGTTGGCGTACCAGGAGCCAATTGGCTGTGGATACAACCAGTTCAAGATTCACCAGTCCTGCAGACAGTTGCATCTTACGCACACTGGTGACTTTCAGAGAGTAAACGATGCTTTTACCATGTACATCACAAGGACCCTTCAGCAGAGGTTACATCAAAGAATATCCGAGGAGGCGCAGATGCTGGTAAAAGAATATGGGTGTTGGTTCGTCCAATTCCCAAAGTTTACCTATTTGAGGCTGCCAGGGTACGATTCACATGTCTACAAACTACCTAGGTATCCAACTAACAGAATGGTATTGCTTGAGTTGTCCAGGCAATTGGTGGCCTATGACAAGATCATTAGAAGAAAGAAGAAGGGAGGCTTACACTTTCCCATTGTGTTGGGAAATTCACTCGAAGAATGCCCTACCTTGCAAGCAGCTAAAGAGGCTGAGGATGAGCTGAAATTCTACAAGCTGACTCTTCATACGAGCCGACAAGATTTTGATCCTAAGGGAATGATTGGAACGGTGCAAGGAGTGGAGTACAGACACAAGGCTCACCTGGAAGACTTTTGGGCGAATGCTGGAAGTGATGATGAAATTAGAAAGAGAATGTTTTCGAGGCTGCCACTCAAGTTGATTAGGGAGTGTGAGGTTATCCGGGTGCCAGATCAGGTCGAAGAAGATACCAGGGTCACTCATCCAGATTATGAAGCGGTGAAGAACACACCGATGCCACCAGTAGATTGGGCCGAACCAGAAATTGCGGATTTAGACACTCTGTCTATTCCCGTCATGACCTTTACAAGGGCTTGGGTGGATGAGCGTGTTAACAGGTTAAGGCGAAGGTCAGTCGCCCTCACTTATGACCTCATGGGTGATAAGAGGCCACCGGTGTTAGCAAGGAGGAAGAAGCAGCTCACACGAGGTCCAGAATCTAGAAGGGAGCCCGTTCAGCCAGAGCCTCAGGGATCGGAGGACACGTCCTCAACTCAGTTGGTGTCTCATTCTTCCAGTGTGCGTGAAGTTTCATTATTTGCTAGTCAGAGGGCTCGAGGGAATGCAGAGCCGGAAGTTGGGGAAGTCAACCAGCCAATGCCAAGAGAAATAGATACTCAGAGCGTCAATGATCCTGAAGCTGCCAGTAAGCCAGATGAAGGGGAAGAAACGGATATGGACACCCACTTCGATTTTTCCTTCGGGGAGGAAGATGTTGGGACTCATGAGGGAAGTGATCAAAATGTCGAAATAATTGAGCCTCAACCAAATATTGCTCGAGAAGAAGTTCGGGAAGTGGAAGCAACTGAGGAGCAGCCCCTGATCATTTATGATATTCAGCGCAATTGGCTCTCACAGGCAATCAGAAGGGACCAAGATGATGACGCTGACCTGGCAGTTGAAATGGAAGAACTCTTAAACAGAACCAGTAAGTCACCTAAGCGGAAGAGGGCAAGAAAATATACAAAGATGGAAACCAATGAGGCAGGTTCCCGCAGCCTCCATATCGCTGTCCCAAGGGAAGAGCATGATTTGAGTGATGCAATGCCGGAGAACTATACAATCACCACAGTTGAGTTGGGACGTCCTTCCAGAGCGCAAGTAGTGGAAGAAGCTGAAAGTTCATTTCAGGCATTGAAGGATAGGCTGGTGAAGAAGGAAGGAAAGTACAAGAGATTGAAGAAAGAGCACAAGGCGTTGGTTGAGTATGTGCAACATCTCGCACATCCTGTCACTCAAGGTAATCCAACGGCAGAGCTTCCACCAGAGTTGCCACGAGAGCCGATCAGCGGCCTTGAAGAAGTAAGGAGGGCTGTAAGGGAAGGAGATAAGTGGATAAATGGTGTCCGTACTGAGGCTGAAAAGTTTATGGCGGATCTTGTCTCGGCATTTCAAAGTGCCTCTGGTATTCTTTCACGCCTGGATGATGTCGAACAAGCTTGGGGTGATACCCATATCTTTCAGGATCAAACTATCCCTCGCCTTGCTGTCTTGATGCGTGTGCCCACGCAGACTTTGGTGAGTGAAGGGGTAATCCAGGCGGGTGATAGGTATGACTTTCGGGGGTGGCATTCAGCAGCCTTCACCGGGAAGGGTTTCTTTGACACTGCAGCTATGGAGTCCTCCAGGATCAGAAGGGCTATGAGGAATATTCACGAGAGTATCCTCAACACGTTGGAGGCAGTATTCGCAAGAAGGCTTACTCATGAGGAGGTTGAAGTTGAGGGGTTAAGGGCGAGGTTGCAGCCATTCTTTTCTGAGATGAGAACGTTTTCCCAGTTGGATTTTGAAAACATCTCCACGTTTTCAACAATCATTCAGAGCACACAAGATTCCATTGAGACTTGGGGAAAATCTTGTGAGAAACATGAGCAAATGGTGGCCATCTTGGAGTATCAGCTGAATCTTACTCCGTCAATTTCTGAGGAAGAGGTCGACGCAGTGTTGGCACGATTCATAGCGTACGCGGTCAGAGAGAAGAGCAAAGGAATCCAGGTCATGGACGAGAATCTTCTAGAAGGGTAGTGGGCATTAATTGCTCATGATGGTCAAAGGAGGAATCTGCTATTTTTGGAGCATTTATGACGCCACTCCTCCACCTTTTGTCAGTTTTTAGGGCAAACTCGTCTAGGGCTGAGGTGGCTCGATCTGAGCCCTCCATTGTAATTCGATCTGGACCGTCGGTTGAGACAGGCCAGCTATATAAGGGGGAGTCCCCCTCATTTGTACTCTAGTAGTCATAGTTAGAATCAGAGAGTAGTGAGCAATTAGTGAAGCAGAATAGAGAGTAGAAATTTTGAGTTAGAGTAGTTTTCATTTGCATTATTGAAGAAGAAGGGGAATTCTCCCTTTGAGAATTTTTGTAAGAGATTGTCACAAAGGCTATTCTTAATAAAGAATTTCATTGATGGTGAATTCAAACTTTGTTTTGAGTAGTTTGTGAGGTTTCTTCTTCCTTTGACTTCAATTAGGACTTAATCTCATGCTAGTAATTAGATATGGATGTTTATGTTGATGTAAGTGGACTTCTTTTATCCATACCACTAACGTTCTTACTGATGGTAAGCTCGTCCTGCGTGGTCAACTGGAACATTTTGCACTTAACTTCGATCGAAATTCATGTGTAGTTATGCATCGTTGTGATGGTAATTGCATCATTGGATTGTGATTTGAACATTTTTCTTATCCTTTGAAGATTGCACTTACTTTGTTAACGCTGTCCTATAGGAGGCTAGGCAAGGTTTGTTCGAAGTTCATTCAAGTTGAGCGTAACACCCATTTGCATTTAGATTAGAATTTAAATTTTAGAAATCTCTGCAGCCATTCAAATTCTGCATAATCTTGGTTAGTTTTAGGAAATTTGCACGCTAAAGCCAAATCATTCGCATAAAAGTCCCTTCCAAAAGCATATATTGGTTGTTATTGCACGCATTCAGAACAATTACGTAAGTCCCCTCGTAAGAACACAGCATATACACATCAACCAAACTGGGTCTATTCGCATTTCAAGAACCTTGGAGTTGAAAGCGTGATCTTACTTGCAATCTTAGCACGCTGAATACTTTGTTCAAGAGAGAATAGAGTGTCCATTGGGAAACTTTGTTCTGTGTTGGTGCGGTCTCAAAAACCACGTCAACAATTAACTTCTGGCCTCCGTGTCCACCTTGAGACCTCCTGCCAAGCTGCTTTGAATGCCCTGAAGCACTATCATTAATGTCTATCTACCTTTGCCAGTAGACACCACAGTTGTCCCTGAGATTCGCGGCCTCTTCTTCCTTTCGGCTTCCTTGTGCTCAAGATCTTTCTGCAAGTTGACCTCTTCTGGAAGCAGCATCAGATTTTCCCGTTAGATCCCCACACCAGTGTTCACCGAGCTGCTCCAGCGCTTTTGACCTTAGAGTAGATCCATGTCGATTTACATTCTGTTGATTTCCTTCACAGGGGTAGTCAATCGGTCACACTGCCGATGGTTCGCCTTTTAGCTCCCTCTGATTGGGTGAACACATTGCATGTAAGATTCTCGGGCGGTCAAAGGTTACTCGAACAGAATCGCATGTCGGTGACACTAATCGTGTCTCCCCGATGCGATTATACCTCCTAGCAACTATCGGCATAACGTATAACGGTCAGCAAGACCTCATAGTGAGCGGCTAGAGTCATATGAATATCCACGGTGGTCGCCGAGACAATCGCTATCGGCCAGACATCATGCCAATCTCAAGATCCTTCAGCGAGCTTATTTCATCTCGGGGAGACTCTATCCTGTTGGCCAAACATCATGGCGAAGACCAACTAGTCAGCTAGGAGTCTCGGCGATATCTATAATCTTGCGAGCCACTGTCGGTGAGACATTACACCGAGTGCAAAACTTTCTCTGAGCTCATACTTCATTTCGGCAAGACCCTGCTTGGTCGGCGAGACTTCATAGCGAGGCCACAATCTTTCGGCGGAACACTGTCGGGTCGGCCAAACATTATGCCGAAGGAAACCCCTTTCGCCAAGACTTCATGGGTCGGCAAGACCTTATGCCGAAGGAAAAACACTACGCCGAAGGGAGAATCCCTCGGCGTGACTAACAACCATCGGCGAGACATCTCCTCGATGGCACCTCCTTTTGCCGAGACCTCACCCGGGACCACCATTCCATGTCGGCAAGACCATATCGGGTCGGAAAGACTTCCCATCGAAGCCATCTTGTTTCGGCGAGAGCTCACTTCATTTTGGAGAGACATTGCTTGGTCGGCGAGACCTTTCGCCGAGCTCACATCTTTCGCCAAGACTTCATGGGTCGGTAGGACATCTCCCCGAGACCACAACATTATACCGAAGGCACCATCCTTTCGGCAGGACCTCTTCCTGAGTGTAGATTCCTTCCCTGACGCTAAGCTTGTGAACAAGAGTCGGCGAGACCTCCCAAGCGGGGAGATATATAAAGACTCATGGCGACCAAAAATGTCCCAGCGACCTGAGGATTTCAAATGAATATAGCACAACAGCCAGTCGGCAAGACAATTGGAGGGTCTCACCGACTTTCTTCTTTGAGGAGTTCTATACCAGGTCCGACTGAGGCATACCTTCCAACAGACTTCCTTCGTGAAACAGCATCAGATGTATTATTTAACCCTTGATGCAAATGTTCCTCCATTTGGCCTTCATGAACACTTGAAGACATAGATTGCCCAGCCTGATTGAGCCCGCAGGTGAAAATCGAGTAACAGTTCTAATATTTAATTTGTTGCTTGTAGGTATATTTGCTCTTTCATATCACCAGCTGTGAGGGTAATCCGGTATGCAGATACAGACTCTCCTAGCTTGGGAGAGAAATATGAGACTTTTGATAGCATGCTTGACCAAATGAAGCAAGCTATTCGTCAAAAGGAACCTGAGTTGAGATTTTATGAGGACCATATTAGGCCTATTGTGACAAAGAGGTGGAACACAATGAATACCCCTCTTCATATGCTTGCCTATGCTCTTAATCCGAACTGGTATGTACCTAGACCTAGCCGAATGCTTCCTTCTGAGGATGACGAGGTGATAGAGGGGCTTATAGCAGCCCTTCGTAAAATGTATACCGATGAGCTAGCAACCATTATTAGAGAGCAGTGGCTTATGTTTGCTGATCTTCAGGGTCCTACATTCAACAAACCAGAGGCTAGGACAGATAGGGCCACCATTGCACAGAACAACCCCATTGGATGGTGGAAATTTCATGGGAAGGACACATCGGATTTGAAACAACTTGCCATTCGTTTGCTTTCACAAATTGCTAGTTCCTCTGCTGCAGAGAGGAATTGGTTTACCTATGGCTTCATCCACTCCATTAAGAGGAATAGGCTTACTTCAAAACGAGCTGAGAAATTAGTTGCAGTTCATAGTGCCTTGAGACTTCAGGATCATCAGACTACTGAGTATTGGTAGACTCTAGCAGCACGATGGGATGTTGATCCTGAGGACATTAGGAAAATTGATGAGGATGAGGTGCAACCAGGATTGGTCGGGCTACCATTGGATGATCCACTCTTGCCAGAAGATGATAGTGACTCAAATAGTTTTGAGTCTTTTGATATTGATAGCCCGAATGAGGCTTAATTTCATAGACTGTTGGACAATGTATTACAGAATTTACTATTTAGTGTTTTGATTTTCATGTTTGAACTTTGAACTTTGAGACTTTTGGATGCATGTTTGAAACATTTGGATATTGATAGACCATGGTTTTATTGATGTTTGATATTGCTATGATAAATTTTATAATGCTTTAAAGTTTAATGACATTTATTATGTTGTTATGCTACTACTCTCGCAATTTATTTATATATTGATATTGTTGTGAGCAATTATTAATTTATTGACATATATCTCTCTTTCCCTCTCTCTGTCTATAATATATTAATAAATTTTGAAAAAATCATATATATATATATATATATATGTATTTTGTATGTCGCCGTCCCCTACCGTCCCCTAAAAATGGGCCCCTAGGAAACGTCCCGGAAACGCGTCCCCCCGTCCCCGTCCCCAAAAGGCCGTGGAACACAGTTTTAACCTTAATATTTAACCATCGGGCTTATGTTGTTGCCTTTATTTTTTTTTAGGTTAAATATTTTATATTTTTATCTTCCAAGGTGCGCATAAGACTAATTATAAGACTTCTAGAGGAGAACGATGATACACAATTTAAGTTGACTTGTTTTTATAATTTATTTAATTAAGTGATATACAACCAAGGTTACGACTTCGATATAGCTATCTTACACCAACTCGTGGGTTGATGATAATTTGATCCTTTATAGACTACGACCTCTCCTTGATGATATTTCCCTTTCCCTCAAGGTGTTGGTGTTGGCAATCCTGCAACCACTTGAAAAAAAAATTAGGGTTAGACCGTTCTCGATATATGTATATATTTTAAATATAAACTCATCAATACATTCATTTATACATATATAAGAAAATCATTCATATTTGCAGTAACAACATAGAAATTAAAAATTATTTAACCAATTTCACATTCTTATGAAAGGTAGTTAATCACAACTAACATAATGACCATAATTTCATTGCCATAATCTTGTTCAAGAAAAAAGGGATGTAACACCTTCAAACTTCCTTCAATCCTCTTTAGATCTGAAACCTACACGGTCAAAGAGAGAAGAAAGGTTGTGCCATTTAGGGGCTTGCCTTGGTCAAACCCCATGTTAGTGTTTCCACTTCCACAATGGCAATGTCAATGATAAATGGATAAATGATAGGAAGGAATGACGAATCCACAAAGTGCTGCAAATCACCACCCTTCAATGGATTCCTTGAAGGATTGAAGTCATACACATCTCCTCAAGGCTTGGATCTTGCTTGCTTGATTTGCTTGAATTGCTTGGAGACCTACAAGGATTAGTCTTCACAAACAATATGAAAATATAAACATGAACACACTCACATACATGCTGACATGATGTTTGGATCTTGAATTGCTGCAATAAATCCTCTAATGACTGCTCTTGACTTGCTTGATAATGCTCTTGATAATTCTTGATCATAAATTCTCCAAATTGCTAGATTTTCTCACTTGTTGCTAAATAATGCAATAACTAGGTATTTATATGCTACTATTCTAATTTCCCGAAAATTAAATCCCGACAACTGACTTTAGATATTTGAATTTCAAATAATAAAATGTTGACTCCGACATATTTGAATTTGGAGCCAAAATAGGGGGACATAGGCCCCCTAGGTGCCCGTGTCTTGGGCCTATTTTCCAAAACTTAAGGAGTTAGGGGCAAAGTATTAAATGAGAGCATTTGTTTTATGCTTGCAATTTGTTGGTAAATGTTTAAAATGGGTTGTGGAATGCATAATTTAGGAAATTAAGTGCCCAATTAGGTCCAATAACTTAAAAGGGAGCAAAACATAGTGTGAAATTGTCAAGGGTGACAATTTACAATGCTACACTCACACAAGGTAACTAGACGAAGCTTGATCTTAAAAACTGTGATCCTTCATATTAGCATCCTAGTCACTTTTCACAACCCAAATAGATGGAATAGAATTTGACATTGGAGACATTGGCCTTTATAATGTTTAGAAGATAATAGAATGTGCAATAATCGATCATTTCTATCATTTTGTGAGCATGATCTCTCAATATAGTGCATTGGGAATATTAAAGGAATCAAATGTCCAAAAAGAAATGTACATGGGAAATCTAAGTCCATAGAAGTCTCTATCATATATAGAGGACAGACGTGCAGATGATGTATATGAGAGGAATAGGAGAAAGGATGTTGCAGCTCAATATGGTATCCAACAAGTTGTTTAATATACCCTTTGCCTTTGCTCAAGCTTTAATCAACTCAACTTAACTCAACCCAGACCTTCTTACCTAGTGTTTTTTTACAACCTTTGGGTTATCCTAGTTTTAGCATGCTCTCATTCCTTGGACTAATCTAGACAGGTTATATTCCTTAAATTATTAATGATATTCTAGAGTTGAAATGGACCTTTGATATCTGAATTATTGAGTAACTTGAATTTCATTATTGACTAAAATCTGCTGTGGAGATTTTAGGTCAAAAATCCCCAAACCCTCCTTGATCCTTTCTTTAAGAGCAGATTTCTTGAAGTATTGAGCCATCCAGTGCATGTGACTGCTGATTCTATCCCAGGCTCTTGCCTTCTAAACATGTTTAAACTCCAATTTGCTGGATGATTTTATTAAGTGCATTGAAGATGTCCATATACATCCCTTATCTAGCTACATTGGAAATGAGCTTGATTTTGGTTATTTTTTTCCTTGAGCAAAACTGATGCCCAATCACTGTGTATGATTGTATTCCACCATAAAATCCAACTACTGCCCCCTACTAGAGGTGGACTGACGTGGCACCAGATACCAAAATATTGCCGTAGCAGAACTACACTCTTTTGACTTGTCAAGAAAAATATTTAGTGTGAACAAACTGTGAAAAGCAGTTTGACAATCAGTCCCAGTCAGCATAAAGGTGGAGATAATGCAATGATTAGATGTAGTGACAGTCAAATTCACAGGGACAGATTTTGTCATATGAAGAGTATGTGTCTCCATGTGAATTTGCATAGAATCTGCCAAATATGGTCTAGAACTGTTTGCTTCCTACTTTTGATTTGAACCAAGCATACCATTGTGCTGGAACAAGACTCACTTGGTTCTGCACCATGCCTGACACACAGAATTCCCTTATTGTTATTCCAGGCAAGCCTTTGATCAAGTCATATGGAGAATTCTTTTACAGTTATTCCAGGAAAACCCTTAGTCAAGTCAAATGGTTATCTCATGGTTTCCGACATGGTCCCCATCCCACTCATCCATGTCAAAGTACCTCCCAAGCTTCAAGGACCCGCTAAGCATAAGGGGAGTTGAAATTGAGATGGATTTACAACTTATTTATTCCAATTTTCAATCTAGCTACTAAGAAAAAGAATCTCTTAGCTCACTAGAAGAATGTCATTAACTCAAGCATTGTATCCATGAGCGAACCCAACATGAGTGCTTTTCCATGGTTTTGTCTTAAGACTCTTTACATGTCAAAGGCATAGAAAAATGTTCAAAGTTTCTGTCTCAAAAGAAATTTTTGTCTCTAGATTATCAATATCACTCATCATTGAATCTGTAAGACATCTCATGAAGATTGATTCAATTTATTTATATAAATTTTCATGTCATGGGAAATTCTATTATTAACTTATTTTCAATAATATATTTCAAGGTTTATAACTTCACACTTATATAGAAGAAACAATATTACATGTTTGTTTATTACAAGGTGGAAAGCTCTTTCATGTCTGATGTGTAACATATTTCAATATTTGTCTAAAAAGAAAAATTCTCTTTGCTTTTTGGTGACATAATAATCTGAAATGCTATCCGACTTAGCTTAGCTATTTATTACAGTTCATTCTGAGTAGAGGTTAATTATTTACGATACAATGCAGGTATTTCTTGACTACAATGATCTGAAGAAGATACCTTACATTGATAACTGGATAAAACAACTGAATCGAGATGTACAAAATATAAGGTATGTTTACAATTGCCATCTCATTAAGAGCTGTACTTATCTCTTTAATCCTCTTGTCATGAAGAAAAACATTATCCAATTTCTGATGAGCACTTTATAGTTAGGCTTTTAGGGTTAGACTATTAGAGCTCGTCATTTTGTAAATGTTAGTGCTTCACTTAGTTTCTAATTTTCTTTAGTGCAACTGATATTAGAATTGTAACTGTTACAGTGAAAAGAGGATGCAATTAATAGTCAAATATTAAGATGGAAAATGTGGTATATAAATTGATAAGTGAGCAGGGCAAAAAGAAACAAAAACAAAAAAAAAAGAGGAAATCTTATAGGAAAGTGTATTTGAAGGAATAAATTAGAATAAATCCTAACAACTCTTAGAAATAGTATGACTCCTTGAAATATACTGGAAATGCTTTGGAGAATCAGCTAAGTAGACTGTAGGAGATTGGACAAGGATTCCTCAGCCAGGGTTAATGGATTAAAATTATAAATACATAATGACTGTAACCTGTAAATTGAAAAAAGTCAATTAATAAAGTTCTTCCTTATGAACCTTCTACAGGTCAAACCATTGTGGCATGCCTTATGTAACAACCAATGCTTTATTGATTCTAGTTGAAATAATTCAAATTTGGAGGGAAAATGAATATAAGAGTGATAAAAAGATATCATTTACATTTTCAGGCTACAAGAATTGTGCAGGCTGCGAAAACTGTGCAGGTTGCTACAGAAACTCTGCAGATTTATGAAATTGATATAAAATAAAACAATAGGCTGCAAAAATGATTTGAACTAATTTACTAGATCTGAAATACACTTAGCTAAATTATTATTATACATATAAATAAAAGAAAACCTGCAACTTATAATTTAATCACACAATACTAAAATAAAACGACAAGAAGAAAAAATAAAAAATAATATCACCATCATTTCCTGGGAGTGGACCCTCCTCCCAATCCATGAGCTGACTGAAATATTGCTTAAATCCTCAGAGGAAAAGTTGTTGCATATATTATATTCTCATGAAAAATATTACATTATTTTCTGCACTATTCTTCCTGCACCATTACATTGCTGCAATATTATTTTCAGAATTATTCATACGTAATTCTTCTTTCTCCTTTATTACATTTCTACAGCACTATTTTATAGTGTTTTCTTCTATTCTCTTGCCATCTCTTATGACATTATTTATGGCTTGTGGGTTGGAATAAAACTAGCCATAAATATAGGAGTTTGTTTTGCCACGAAAATACTTATTTTCTTGGTCTACGCCCATCACAAATTTATTAGTTGTAACGGAAAACAATACATATTATTTTATGCCATATGAGTATTAAATAGATCCTTAGCTGTTATAACAAAATAACTAATATCTAGCATAACAAATAATTGCTTGAAAATAGATTGATAGCAGAAATTATTTGATGCCAAGTGTATTCACGGGCTACAGGAAGTTTGTTTTCTCCTCCAATAACATGCTGCAATATTTATTTTCGAAGGCTCAAATGACAACAAAGGTTAGTAAATACAATCTAATATTTATTTTATCTTGTTTCATCTATAAACAATATAAAAATATCCCTTATGTATATTTCATAGTTGAAAAACTCAGACTTGGCAATAACTTGACAGGCCCAAAATTTTTAAAAACTTGGGACTCGGCAAAAACTTGGCAATAACTCGGCAAATTTATTGAACATTTGAAAATACACAATTTTTTAAAATATTCTTCAAAAACACATATATAAACTGAATTTGTAGAAAATATTACTATTTTCATCATATATAAAACAAAATTAGAGTTTAATACATATCATTGACCAAAAAACAAGTTCAACTTTTGAATACATATCAACTTCAAGTTTTGGTATCAATGAAAATTGTATATCATAAATTTTTTCTACGACTGAAACTCAAAAGCTTTTGTTTCCGCTATGTGGGTGTTGCTAAAGTAGATGGTATAGCTACACTATCCTCAATAGGAGCCTCAATATGTGCCTCATCCATAGTGATAGGATCAAGTTATGTATGTGAGGAAACTGCCTCTGCTAGCTAACCAACCTTGCCTTCTACCTCCTCTTATGCTACCACTTCTGCTTCCCATTCAGTTGCCTCCCTCTCCATCTCAGCTAACTCAACATCACTTATCCATGCTTCCACATCAACCTCATTAGGCTCAACAATCCAATTTGAGAATGGATCAATGTCATCAAGATCAAGTGTGTTGTGACCTTTTCACACATCGTCCCATTCAAGATGGGGACCCCCTAATTTTTGCTCCATTCTGGTCTTTTGGCTTGGTTTTTGTCTCTCTCTCTCTCTCTCTCTTTCTGTCTCTTTTCTGCTGTCTGCCTTTCCGGGGATGTGCCCATTTGTGAGCTTAAACGTGAAATTTTGGCCAAGTCTGAAAAATTAGGGTTTGTACTTTTCTGGTCAATCCAAGGTCAAATGAAGTGGGTAAATTGAAAACAGAGATTAACGTTGCAGTCAGTATGCTTCCAGCAAGTTCCCAGCAAAATTTCATCAGATTCCGACGACTTACTATTTTTAGTAAGTGTGCAATTCAGAGCGTTCTGATAGCATTCTTGAAGTTTTGACAGTCACACTGCATCCAAAACATGTCAGGCTGCTCGCCTGCAAATTTTGAGCTGAAACAGACAATTTACTATTTTTAGTAGTTTAGCTTTCAGAGCAGATTTCAGAGTTTATACGCAAAGTTTTTCAGTGCATGTCTGGAGATTCTTTCTGGGTTTTCAGAGACCTTTGCGATGGTATAACATGCAAAGCGAGATGATGACTTTCAGAGTTCAGCCTTTAGAGGCTATTTTTAGGGTTTGCATGTCAGGGTTTTCATCTCATGTCAGCATATTCCTTATGGGTTTTTCGAGAGCTTCGCAGTGGTGTGACATGCAAAGCAAGATGATCATTATTTAGTGACTTACTATTTTTAGCAGTTCCACTCCGACAGCTGCCCAGCGCATCAGAACCACAAATAGGGTGTAGTGCAACAAAAATGAGGTCAAACAGAGGTCATTTGATATGCATGCAAGTCAGATTAGGGTTTCCAGCTTCGGGACCTAAAAAGAGGGGTAAAAAGTCAGAATTTCCGAAAACCGGTGTATCCCACTACATTCAACATCTTTCAAGCTATCCACTGGTAAAATTTGAAAGCAATCAGAGCACTTACTATTTATAGTAAGGCATTCCAGAAACTGGCTAAAAATAGTAAACCAGTGTTAGGCGCTAGTGTCAACAGGCAGGTCACCCGATGAGGAGCACGTCATTCGAATTTCAAGTCGAACAGAGTTGTGGAGGTCTTAGAAACGAGCAGTTATTATAAATAGTAAACCACCTTCAGAAACGTGCTATAAATAGCAGGTTGGCCCGAGATGGCAGTGTGAACAGGCTAACTAGGTCATGGGTCTTGTGGTCAAAATTTCAAATTGATTTGAGCTTCAGAGATACGAAAATTGAGGGACTTAGTATAAATAGCAGGGCATGGATAAACAGGTAGAAGCAGGTGAAAATTTCTAAGTGTTGAAATTCGTCCACCTCCACTTGGAAATGCGCCCATTCTCAGCTGGAAGTCAAGAAAATTTCCTAAGGCATGAAGATATCTTGCAAGTAACTCCAAATGCGCCCTCTCCACAAGCATGCGATAAATTTTTTTCTAAAGCATAAAGTCTCGTCCTGCAGGTACCCCCATATGCGCCCAAAGAAGAATGAGGATGTTGGAAAAATTCTAAGTTTGAACAAATATCCTCCTCCCTAGGCTAAATGCGCCCATGCAAGGTGGTAAGGGTTGCTAAAATCTTCTAAGGCATAAGCTTTGTCCACCTGACCCCTCTAAATGCGCCCATCCTTCATCAACCTTTGAATGCGCCCATGCTAGAAGAGAAAGTCAAAGGTTAAAAGGCGTTGGAAATGTTTCATCCTTCACTACATGCTAAATGCAACCACCTAACAAGGAGCTATGAAAAACGGCTAAGTGTTAAGCTTCATCCCTCACCACATGCTAAATGCGCCCACTTTAGGGAGGAGTTGCTAAAAGTTTCTAAGTGTTGAGATAAATCCTTCTCACCATGCTAAATGCGCCCATATCGAGCAAAGTCAAAGAGTCAAAGGTGTTTCATCCTTCTCACCAAGCAAAATGCGCCCATCCTTCACCATGTTTAAAATGCGCCCATCCTCTTGGACATGCAATATGCGCCCAAATCAAGGCATGTGAAGACAAAATACCAAGGGTGTTGAAAGTCAAAATCCCCTTCAATATGCTAAAGGCGCCAAGGTGGGGAATATTGGTAGGCATTGGAAATACTAAGACTATGAGGTGATGTGAATAATAAAATATGTTGGGCGTTGAAATCAAAATATTCTCCATGACATGATATGTGCTCTCAAGGCATTTAAAAGAAAAAATTTCTAAGTGAGTTGATAATTTTTTTTTTTCGCAAGCAAAATGAATGATTGAAGTTGAGTGGAAATTTTCTAAGGAAAATTCCTTCTTGAGGCCTAACACTGATGGAATTTAAATATTTTTCTAAGTGTTAACAAATTCCACCTTCCTGAGGAAAATTACGCCTAGACTTGAAGTGATGAATTTTTTTCTTGAAGCATGAATGAAGTTGCCAGTGGGGAAGTCAGAGAATGCCAGCATTGCGGGGTTGATCAAAATTTTCAAG
The DNA here is from genome assembly GCA_007258455.2 of Sequoia sempervirens. Classification (NCBI taxonomy): domain Eukaryota; kingdom Viridiplantae; phylum Streptophyta; class Pinopsida; order Cupressales; family Cupressaceae; genus Sequoia; species Sequoia sempervirens. The sequence continues at coordinate 16,670 of VDFB02369185.1, forward strand.
TCAGAGCAACAAAATACTCACAGGGATGAAGAACTGGATTAAATTTGATGAGAAAATTATTTTTCTAAGGTTCAAAATTCAAAAAAATTAAATGTACCCCTTCGTCGTAGACCCATGAATTCGACGCGTTTTGAAGAAAATTTTCTTCTGGGTATTGAAGATCTTCGACAAGGAATGGATTTTAGTATCTTCTGCACTTCGCCAAGGCTTTCGAGATGGAGAATTTGATCGGCACTTGAATTATGGAATTTTCCTAAGGGAAATTTAAATTTTTCTAAGGCAAAGTGAATAAAATGTGTTTTTGAAAATAAAATGCTTCAGACAATGAATTTGAAATGGATTGCCTAGATGATTTTGTTCGAATTCTCCGTGAGATGAGTCAGAGATGAATAAAATTCGAACGTCAGAGCTCCAGCTGGTGAAATAAATTTTTTGAGAAGAGTGAATTTGAAGTGAATATTTTCGAAAATGAATTAAAAATGCTAAGTACGCCAGTCAAGATAAATCTTCGAATTCTAGAAGGTCAAGATTCCAGGCGTCGGGTGACAAGTGTTTAATTTATCAAAGGAGGGAAATTTGAATTCCTACTGTGAGGTAGTGGAGGCTTAATGAACTGGCTAAAATTGGCCTCCTTCTAGAATTCGATTTGGCTATAAGAATTGAGAGTTTATTCATTCTTCTTCACCAATTGAGGAAGTTCTATTTCAGCTCTGAGATTGGATTAGCAGTGCAAGTGAGTGATTGAGTTGAGTTGTTGAAGAAATTCAATTTAGAAGAAGAGGAATTGCTGAAACTGAAATTTGAAGAGTCCAAGTGCTGAAGAAGTTCGATTCTAGCTGGCAGAAGAAAGTTTGTGGCTGAGTATTGAAGAGGTATGACTTGAAGTGGAAGAAGGTTGCTGAAGTGCGAAATTTGCTAAGTCTTTCGAAGTGTTGAAGTGAGTCTGAAGTTGCTAAGAGTGTGAAGTTGGGTGATTTTCTTATAGTGTGAAGTCGAAGTTGCTGAAGCTTACTTGTTGAAATTTTCTAAGTGATTGAAAGTTCGAAATTGTGAAGGAGAAGTTGAGGATGGCTGAAGTAAGAGCACCTGGCAGAGACAGTAATGGTGCATCCAGGTAGGCTGTTATCAAGAAGCTGAGCAAGCCTTTCCTGCCGAAGTCAAAGTTCACTTCGAAGTTGAGCAAGTTGGCTGATACGAATTTGGGTTTGGAGGCTTTTAAAAGTCAGATAATGGGAGTTGGTAGTCACCGTCCTTCAATCACTTCGCACAATATTGTTCGAAGTGGCCTGTATGCAGCTGCTGGTTTCCCACCAGCTATTCAGTGCTCGGAGCTGATGATGGAGTGTGCTAATTACTATGAGGTTGATCACAGGTCAATTGTCTCACCAGATGGCCAAGTATTCGCCAACCTCACTCCTGTAGCTATCGGCGAAGCTTTTGGAATTCCAACGCACGAGAGGATGATTTACAAAACAAGAGAGCGAGCTGAATGAATGCATGCTTCTACATTCGAGAGATGTGCAGAGGTGATCAACACTCGCTGGATGAACAAGCCCAAGCCCTCTCGTACAAAGTTGCCGAGGAAAATTATATTAGATGATTTGAAGTAGGAGTATTGTGACCTGATCATGATGTTGAGTAGAGTTGGAGGCTGCCCTCAGGCATTTATTTTCGAGCCATGGATGTTTTGTTACATCAACCTCGTGCTGGAAGGAAAAGAGCACATCAACTGGGCTGTGATGATTAGTGACAATTTGCATGAGCAGCTCCTGAGTTTGAGAAGGACGAAGACATTTTACATGAGCTCTTACCTTATTTACATGCTGGCTCGTATGACGAGGTATAGGGGAATTTCATTCAAGGAGCCAGTTGGTTGTGGCTCTCATCAATTCAAAATCCATGAGACTTGTTCGCAGTTGCACCTGACAAGTACCACTCATTACAAGCGTGTCAATGACGCCTTTACCATGCACATAACGAGATCACTTCAGTAGCGTACACATAATAGGATCTCGAGGGAAGCTCAAGAATTGATAGAAAGGTATGGGTGCTGGTTTATTCAGTTTCCGAAGTTTTCTTACATAGGGCTGCAAGGTTTTTCCTCATATCCATATAGGCTGCCTAAGTACCCAACCAATAGAATACTAATTCTAGAGATATCTAGGCAATTGGTTGCCTACGATAAGATTCAGAAGAGAAAGAAGGGAGGAGTTGACTTCCTGATTGTCATGGGAAATTCAGACGAAGTGTGTCCTTCACTTCAGGCAGCTAGAGAAGCTGAAAATGAGCTTCAGTTCTTTCATTTTTCCTATCACACTAGCAGACAGCACTACGACCCACATAGCAATATCAGGTGGATACTGTTAGAGGAATTCAAGCATAAGGCAAATATTGAGGATTACTGGGCTGGTGCATCAGATGAGGCTGAAGTTAGAAAGAAAATGTTCTCGAGGTTGCCATTGAGTATGATCAAGGAGTGTGAAGTCATTCTAGTACCAGACCAGGTGGATGAGGACATGAACGTTCTCCATCCAGATTATGAGGCAGTGAGAGATACACCGCTTCCACTCCCAGATTGGTCAGAGCCTGAGATTGCTGATTTGGACACGCTTTGCATCCCAGTCATGACTTTCACCAGAGCATGGGTTGATAGGCATGTGAATAGATTGAAGAGTAGGCCGATTTCCTTGACCTACAACTTGATGGGAGATCATAGGACACCCACTACCAGCAGGAAGAAACAAATTACTCGAGGTCTAGAATCTTGAAGGAAGGAGCCAGTTCAGCCAGAGCCTCCGAGAGCTGTGATTGAGTCACCTAGGCCATTGGAGACACGTTCTCCAAGCATACAGGAGGTTTCTCTTTTTGCTGATCAGAAGAATGCAATGAATCAGGTGCAAGAGGTACATGAAGAAAATCAACCACCACGGAGAGAGTTAGTTGGCCAGAGTGTCAACGCACCTACTAGAGATGATCAGCAGGAGGATGATGAGGAGATTGCTATTGATACACATTTTCAGCGTGAATTAGAGACGGCTCTGGAGGATGATGCAGTTTCAGGAGATACTCAGCCACTAGAGGCCGATGAGCCTCGCTAGAATGATATTGAAGTTGAACAAGTCCGTGAAGTAGAGGCAAGAGAGGAGCAACCATTTGTTATTTAGCAGGTTGTACCTGATTGGCTTAGAGATAGAATGAGGCGGAGCCCCAGTGAAGAAGTTGATCCAGCAGTTGAGATGGAAGAGTTTTTGAATAGGATTAGCGCGCCTCCACCTAAGAAGAGAGCTAGGAAATTTTTGAAGATATCAACAGATGAGGGTGGTTCTTGCACCCTTCATGTTGCGGTGCCAGAAGTGGATTGTGATCAGGATGAAGCAGTGCCGAAAAATTATGTGATCACAACCATGGAGTTAGGACGTCCCACAGGTGCGCAGATTGTTGAGGAGTGTGATAACTCCTATCAGGCGCTTAAGGATAGATTGTTCAGGACTGAAGGAAAGTATAAGAAATTGAAGCAAGAGCATAAGACATTGATAGGATATATGCAATAGTTGTCTCGTCCTTGTGGGCAGGAGATTCCGGCAATAGAGCTTCTAGCCGAGCTATCCAGAGCATCAGTTAGCGGCTTGGAAGATTTAAGGAAGATGGCATAGGAGGCAGATAAATGGGTTATAGGAGTTCGTGCCGAGACAGAAAAGTTCATGGAAGACCTTGCTCATGCTTACCAGCAAGCTTCCGACATTATGGCACGAATGGAGGCAGTTGATCAGGCCTGGGGTGATGCTTCTGTTTATCAGAGCAAGGTTGTTCAACGTTTAGAGGCATTGATGCATACTCCTTTGCAGATGCTGATTGATGGAGGAGTCATTCAGGAGGGAGATAGGTACAACTTTGTTGGATGGTACTCTTCAGTAGTCACAGGACGTGGTTTCTTTGACGCAGCACAGGCGGATTCAGCTAGAGTTTGGAACGATATGATGAACATCATTGATGGAGTCCAGAATACTTTGGAGGCAATCTTTGCTAGATGGTTAAATCCTGATGAGGTGACTACTGAGGGACTGAGGAGTAGGCTGCCACCTTTCTTTTTTGAGGTGAAGACTTTCGTGCAGGATGATTTTGAGAACATTTCTACTTTCTCTAGCTTGATTCAGAATACACAGGATGCTTTAGCTGCTTGGAGAAAATCTTGCACAAGGCACGGACAGTCAGTCACGGTGCTAGAGTTTCAGCTTGATTGTATTCCACCGATTTCAGTCCAGGAGGTTCAGGCTGTGCTTGCCAGGTTCATCGAATTTGCAGCCAAGGAGAAGGAGAATGGAAATGCACTTCTGGATGACGACCTTCTAGAGGATTGATTATGGGCATTAATTGCCTTTACTATTTTGGGAGTGAGTGGGAATCTTTGATTCATTTAATGTACCACTCCCTATTCTGGCAGTTTTTAGGGTTAGGGCTGAGGTGGCTCAATCTGAGCCATTTATTTGATTGTAATTTGAGCCGTCCATTGGACTTGGCCATCTATAAAAGGGGGAGTCCCCCTCATTTGTACCTCATTAGAATTAGATTAGAGGAGATATCAGAGAGTAGACATTTTGTTAGAGCAGAGAGATAGTTTGATAGCTTAGTTTGGAGGAGAAGGAAAGTTTTCTTTGAAATTTTTTGTAAGAGATTGTTGTGTAAAACTTTCATAATAGAAGATCTTTTCATTGATGGTGAAATTCGTCTTTGTTATGGATAGCTAGCAAGGTTTCTTTATCCCTTCTACTCCAAGTAGCGTAAAGTAGCGTAAAATAGCTTAAAGTAGTATAATTTTCATTCCATGCAAGTAGATACTAGTTGTGGGTTTGTGGTGTTGATTGAGGCACTTCGTTTTATTCCATACCACTAGCAGCTTGCTAACGGCAAGTTTTCCTTGTGTGGTCAACTGGAGCATTTTATAAGCCTAACTTTAGTTGCAATTCATATCTTGGTATGCGTTGTCTTGACGGTATCTTGGTGTCGGATTGTAGCTTGAAAATTTCTTGCTATCCCCTTGAAGAATGCACCAACTTTGTGTAAGTTGTCCAGCGTGAGGTGGAGCAGAGTTCGGTTGAAGCTGTTGAGATTGATCCCACGTCTCGCCTTAGAATAGAATCTAGAACCTTCTTACCCTTACACTCATTTCAATTCCGTTTATTTCTGGTTAGCTTTAGGAAAACGTACCTTATCGCCAAATCATCCGCATTACATGAATTCCTTCCAATCATCCACCTGTTATCAACTGCAAGCATTATGAACAATTGTGTAAGTCCCCTCATGTAAACAGCAATTCACAACGAACCAACTGAGGGTATTCCAAAGCATTTCGGAACCTTGGAGTTGAACGTGCGATCTTTCTAGCAATCTTAGCGCACGGAATACTTTGATCAAGAGAGAATGGAGTAGCCCTCATATTACTTTGTTCTGCTGATTGGTGCGGTCACAAAAATCACATCAACAAAGTGCTTCATGTGAACTTTGCCCTTGTACCTTCTCATGCAACCAAAGGTTGTACCACACGTAGACAAGGTCATTCAAGCACTTTTGAGTCAACCTATTGTGCTTCTTTGTTTGAATGGCCTTAAAGACACTCTAGTTGCGTTCACAACCAGATGCACTACAAGGCTGAGATAAAATGCAAATGGCAAGCTTTTGAAGATTAGGCGCTGTGGCACCATAATCCTCCCACCACAAATCTGCAAGGATAACAATTGCTATTTATAACTTAGTAAGGATTCAATAAACTTACAAATTAACATAAATGGTTAAATAATATTGAACACATGAATTTGTTACCTGGCTATAGAGTGTCTCTCCTACGAATGCAAAATTGGAAGAAAACAATGCCCCTTTGGCTTTCTTATAGCTCTGTAGCTCATCAAGTATGCGATCTCGAAGGTCATCATCACTAACCAACCTCTCAATACATGTGTTGAGGCTAACAAGAACCTTTGCATTTGCTTTGAAATTAGGAGAGAAATAAAACTTGGGGTTCAAATAGTAGGCAATAGCATAAATATGTTGGTGGAGTTGTCGGTTCCACCTCCGATCAATTAAGCGCCATATGGGTTCATATTTGGTCTTGTTTGACCCATATAAATGTTGAATCGCCTCTTTGGCCTTAGCCATGGCCTCATATAGATACCCCATGGGGTTTCACCAATCGTAGAACTCTAACCAACGGTTATGACACCTAAAATATAAAGAGATTAACAAAATCAGCAAGTTGTAATATTAGTAAACAAAAAAAATCATCAATCGAAGTTTGCAAACTTACATTGATGATATCCTCCATTACTTTGGCAAATCTATTATCAAAAATGGTCTTCATGACCTTCTCTGCTTCAGCCTTCTTGCAATAAGTACTCTCCAACCATCTTTCACTCACAAACATGCCCTTGAGGCTGGGCAATGTAGCTAAAATACTCTGTAAGGTGAGGAAATTGGTAGCAAAGTGTGTAAGTCCTGATCACACGAGATCCTTACCATCAGTGTGCTCTCTCATGAGACTTAGGACCCATGTGTGATTGTAGATGTACTTCGTGATATTCTTTCCATCTTCAGCCACATTCTTCACCCAACTTAGTTTCCCTATGTCCTCAAAGAGCAATTCAAGACAGTGGGCAACACAAGGGCTCCAAAATAATGTCGAATGCCTCACCATTAGAAGTTTACTGGTTGCCACATATGCAGTTGCATTGTCGGTCACAATTTGAATGACATTTTGAACCCCCACTTCCATCACCACCTCATCCAACATGTTGCACAAGGTCTTGTTGTGAGCTTTTCACACATCTCCGCATTCAAAATGGGGACCCCCTATTTTTTGCTCCATTCTGGTCTTTTGGCTTTGGTTTTGTCTCTCTCTCTCTCTTTCTGTCTCTTTCCGCTATCTGCTTTCCAGGGATGTGCCCATCTGTGAGCTTAAATGTGAGATTTTGGCCAAGTCTGAGAATTAGGGTTTGTACTTTTCGGGTCAATTTGAAGTCAAATGGAGTGAGTAAGATGGAATCTGAGCTTCATATTGCAATCAGTATGCTTCTAGCAAGTTTCAAGCTAAATTTCAGTGAATTCTGACAACTTACTATTTTTTGTAAGTGTTCAATTCAGGGCGTTCTCTCAGCACTTTTGAAGTTCCGATCGTCACACTGCATCTAGAACATGTCAAGCTGCTCGTCTGCAAATTTTGAGTTGAAACTTGAAACAGAGAACTTTCTATTTTTAGCAAGTTCAGCTTTCAGAGCAAATTTAGGGTTTATATGCAAAGTTCTTCAATGCATGTCTGGAGATTCTTTCTGGGTTTTCTGAAACCTATGCAATGGTATAACATGCAAAATGAGACGATGACTTTCAGTATTCAGCCTTCAGGGGCTATTTTTAGGGTTTGCATGTTGAAATTTTCTTTGCATGTCTGAACATTCTTTGTGGGTTTTTCGAGGCCTTCACAATGGTGTGACATGCAAACCAGGATCAAGACTTTTTCAGGAGCCGTCTACAAAGGCTATTATTAGGGTTTGCATGTCAGATTTTTTAACGCATGTCTGGATATTCTTTCTGGGTTTTTCAAAAGCTACGCAGTGATGTTGTAGAAACCCTTGTTTCCCCTTGATTCTGAATTTGCTTGTTTTGTTCGTTTTTTCTGAAGTTTTTGGTTTTTTTGTGATTTTTGCAGTTTTTACATACAAATAGAAAAATGCGATTTTTGCAAGAAATAGGAAATAAATTCTCTAAAAATTATTTAACTCCGAGAATAACAAACCCTAATGCAAATATTGAAGCCAGACCATTTATTAACCTTCTGAGATGCTTACAATTAAGTTCCAGTTACATGCAATCAAAAAGGAAATGAATTTTAATTAAAGAACCTGGCAACATTGCTGCAATAAATGATCTTCAGATGATGGTACGGCTGAGCTGATTAAACCCTTTCCCTTGCGCCAGAAGGATGAATCCACTGCTAGAAGAATATGCGCCCTTGAGAATGGAGTCAGACTGCCAAAGGTGAAAGCGCTCTGCTCTGAAGACAATGTACGGCTACCCTTGAATGGTACGGCCAGTATACAGAAAAGTACGGCCAGAATACAGCAGTAATAAATGAATAAAAATACGGCTCCCTTATGAAGATCTCCAGATGTGAAGAGATAGGCGCCTCAGCTAAATAATCCCACTGGATGAATTTGCAAATCTAAACCCTCTGAATAATTTATTATCTTTGATGCTCTGTAACTTCTTCTGAATGAAGAAATCTCTCAACTGGCAATAAATCAGGTGATATTTCACACCCTCTGAATCACTCTCACTGGAGATGGCTCGTTCCCCAATGCATTCGAGACTGAAACCCTAAGTTTCTGTGCTCAGACCAAACTTGATCAATTTTCAATTCATAAAAGACATAATGGCTCGAATTTCAATGCAAAGCCTATATTCTCCTCAAAAGTGCGAATTCCTTAATAATAGGGATTCATTAAATAATTCGACTTTTATCATTTAATTTTCTCAATAGTCTTTAGCCAAATTTTTATAATAAAATATAATCAACAAATGGCCCCTTCCTAATGATGGCGACCCCCTTCACTGAAATCACTTAAGTTATAATAAAATATTATAACTTTATATTATAATGCTCCAATAATTAATATTTAATTAAATCAATTAAATATTAATATCTATCTCGAAATAGACCCGATGCACGAGCCGTCTGAAGCTGATGAACAATGAAGTGATTCTGAACATAATCCATCCATACTGCTAAAAATAGCAGGGGTCCCACGCTGACTGCCAATAACTACTAAAAATAGCAACTTATGCAAGAAGTGTCCGAACGAGCCCGAACGAAAGCCAACTGATCAATTACTGACAATCTGAAGCTGAGCCAACTCCATCAAGACCCTCTATCCAAACTATTAGCCTACGAGGGTCGCATAATAGGCTAATCCTGTGCTCCGAGAGATGTCAACTAGAAGGGGACATGACATATGTGACATGCAAGGCAAGATGACCACTTTTCAGAAACTTACTATTTTTAGCGGGTCCATTCCAGCAGTTGCCCAACGCATCAGGATCACAAACAAGGCGAAGTGCAACAAAAACGGGGTCAAACAGAGACCATTTGAGCGACATGCAAGTCAAATTAGGGTTTCCAGCTTCGGGACCTAAAATGAGGGGTAAAACGCCAAAATTTTCGAAAACCGGTGTATGCCACTGTGATCAACATCTTTCAAGCTATCCATCGGTAAAATTTGAAGGCAATCGGAGCACTTATTATTTATAGTAAGGCATTCCAGAAATAGGCTAAAAATAGTAAATCGGTAGCAGGCGCCAATGGGAATGGGCAAGTCTACCGATGAGGATCACAGCATTCAAATTTCAAGTCAAACGGAGTTGGGGAAGTATCAAAATCAGGTAGTTGCTATAAATAGTAAACTACCTTCAGAAACGTGCTATAAATAGTAGGTCAGCTTGAGATGGCAGTGTGAATGGACTAACTAGGTCATGAGGATCTTGTGGTTAAAATTTCAAATCAATCCGATCTTCAGAAGAGAGAAAACTTGGAACTTACTATTTATAGTAAGTATTGAGCTGGCGAAAGAATGAGGAAAAAACGCCTAAGTCTGGAAAATATCCTCCTTCACATGCAAAATGCGCCCATCTTCAGGCCAGGTTGATGAAATTTTCTAAGTCTGCACTCAAATCCTACTTGACCCCCTTAATGCGCCCAAGATGACTGGCAGAAAGTTGATAAAATTTCTAAGTCTTGGAGATAAATCCACCTCCACCCTGAAAATGCGCCCTCATCTAGCATGAGATAGGAAAAAAGAATTCTAAGTAAGAGAAAAGTCCTGCTCACTACCTCAAAATGCGCCCAAGGAAGGAGGAAGCTATAAAATTTTCTAAGGCATGAAGTTAAGTCCTCCATGTATAAAATGCGCCCTCTTCAAAGATGAAGGTGTTAGAAAATTTTAAGTGATGAGAATAAGTCCTCCTCCATATGCCAAATGCGCCCACTTCAAGGTGAAAGAAAAGACAAGGCAAGGCGTTCATCCTCCTCCACTATCAAAATGCGCCCATGCTTGAAGAAGTCAAAGAGGTCAAAGGCGTTGGAAATAATTCCTTCACCATATGTGAAATGCGCCCATCTCAAGTGCAAGGTGAAGACAAATGAAAAGGCGTTGTGTTGACTTTCTTCTTCCCCCTTTGAATGCGCCAAGTCTAAGATGAAAGTGAGGTAAAAAGTTGCTAAGTGAAGGTGAAATTGATGGGTGAAAATGGCTAAGGCGTTGGAGATAATTCCTTCAGCATGTGTGAAATGCGCCCATCTCAAGTGCAAGGTAAAGATGAAAAGGAGGAAGTTACTAAGGGGTTGAAGTTAAACAAGGTGAAATTGATGAGAGAAGTTACCAAGGCGTGGTGAAAATCCTTTTGAGTAAGTGAAATGCGCCCATGCTAGACATAAAATGAGGAAATATTCTAAGGCGTTGGTGTTAAGCCCTCCTCAATATGCTAAATGTGCCCAAGGTATTGAGGGTGATGTGCAAAGTGTTAATGAAATTTCTTCACCCTAGGTGAAATGCGCCATGTGAAAGATAAATGGAGAAGATTTTCTAAGGAAAAGATTCAAATTTCCTGCCTGACCCCTCATATGCGCCAATGTTGATAAAAAGGATTTAAATTTTTTTTCTAAGTGTTGGAATCTCATCTCTAGAGAAAATACGCCCAGGCTTGTAGGGAGATGAAATTTCACTGAGGCATGAATAAAATTGGCAATGGATGAGTCAGAAGGTGCTAGCTTCACAAAGATGATGAAAATTTTCAAAGCCAAGCAAGAAAATTCGCCTCGAGATGAAGAATTGGAATAAATTTGATAAAAAAATATATTTCTAAGGTTTAAAATTCAAAAATTAAATGTACCCCTTCGTTTGTAGACCCATGGATTCGACGCTTTCTGAAGGGAATTTTCTTCTGGGTATTGAACGTCTTCGACAAGGAATGGATTTTAAAGTCTTCCACACTTCGCCAAGGCCTTCAGGACGAAGATTTTTGATCGGCACTTGAATAATGAATTTTCCTAAGGAAAATTTAAAATTTTTCTAAGGTAGAAGGAATAAAATGTGTTGTTGAAATAAAATGTCTCAGATGATGAATTTAAAGTTGATTCACTAGATGATTTTGATCGAAATTGAAGGTGAAATCAAGAGATGAATGAAATCAAGTGTCAGACCTCAGCTGGTGAAGTAAATTTCTTAAGAGGATGCAGTTGAAGTTAGAAGAATGATTTTAAAATGCTAAGTACGCCTTGACCAGTGAAGTGAATCTTTTGGAAATTCTAGAAGGTTAAGATATTCCTGACGCCAAATGACAAGTGTTGCAGCTGCTTGAGGAGGGAAATTTGAATTCCTGCAGGGGAGTAGTGGAAATTTAATAAACTGGCTAAAGATAGCTTCTTCTAGAATTCGACTAAGCTATTTGAGCTAAGAAGTTGTTTCATTTTCTCCACCAGCTGAAGAAGTTCGATTCTAGCTCTGAAGTAAAGATTGCAGTGCAAGTGAATAGCTGAGTATTGAAGAAGTTCGACTTGAGGTGGAAGAGGAAAGTTTGAAGCTGAACTTTGAAGAGTACGAAATTTGAAAAGTCCAAGTGCTGAGAAGTGTTAGAAGTGAAGTTGGCCGATTTTCTCAAAGTGTTGAAGTTGCTGAAGTTTGCTTGAAAAAATTGCTAAGTGTTGAAAGTTCGAAGTTGCTAGGGGAGAAGTTGAGGTTTGAAGTTAGAATTGCATGCTGAAGCACCTCATTTTTTCAAAAGTCGACTGGCAGCCCCAATGTTATTTTATTTTTCTAAGTTAATTTGCTGATGATTGCTTGTTGTTTTGCAGGATGGCTGAGGTAAGAGCAACTGGTAGAGATAGTAATGCTGCATCCAGGTAGGCTATTATCAAGAAGCTGAGCAAGCCTTTCCTGCCGGAGTTGAAATTCACTTCGAAGTTGGGCAAGCTGGCTGACACAAATTTGGGTTCTTTCAACATGAAGGCTTTTAAAAGTCGAATGATGGGAGTTGGCAGTCATCGTCCTTCAGTCACTTTGCACAATATTGTTCGAAGTGGGCTGTATGCAGCTGCTGGTTTTCCGCCAGCTATTCAGTGTCCAGAGCTGATGATGGAATGTGCTAACTGCTATGATCCTGATCACAGGTCTATTGTCTTACCTGATGGTAGATTGTTCACCAACCTCACACCTGCAGCTATCGGCGAAGCATTTGGAATCCCATCACATGAGAGGATGATTTATAAGATGAGAGAGCGTGCTGAGCGAAGGTATGCTTCAACATTCGAGAGATGTGCTGACATGATCAACGCTCGCTGGATGAACAAGCCCAAGCCCTCTCGCACAAAATTTCCGAAGCAAATAATATTAGATGATTTGAAGTAGGAGTATTGTGACCTGATTATGATGCTCAACAGAGTTGGAGGTTGCCCCCAGGCATTTATCTTTGAGCCATGGATGTTCTATTATATCAACCTCGTGTTGGAAGGAAAAGAGCATATCAACTGGGCGGTGATGATTAGTGACAATTTGCATGAGTAGCTCCGAAGCTTGAGGGGGACAAAAACATTTTACATGGGCTCATACATTGTTTACATGTTGGCTCGTATGACGAAGTACAGGGGAATTTCATACAAAGAGCCAATCGGATGTGGTTCTCATCAACTCAAGATCAATGAGGCTTGTCCACAGCTGCACCTGACAAGCACGCCCAATTACAAGCGAGTCAATGATGCCTTCACCATGCATATAACAAGATCACTTCAGCAAAGGACTCATCATAGGATCTTGAAGGAAGCTCAAGAATTAATTGAAAGGTATGGGTGCTGGTTTATTCAGTTTCCGAAATTTACTTACATTAGGCTGCAAGGGTTTTCTTCATACCCGTATAGATCGCCCAAGTACCCAACAAACAAAATTTTGATGTTAGAGATATCTAGGCAACTCATTGCCTATGATAAGATTCAGAAGAGAAAGAAGAAGGGAGGAATTGACTTCCCAATTATCATGGGGAATTCAGATGAAGTGTGTCCTTCACTTTAGGCAGCCAAGGAAGCTGAAAATGAGCTTCAATTCTTCCACTTTTCCTATCACACCAGCAGACAGTATTACGATCCTCACAGGAATATTAGATGGATACTGTCAGAGGAGTTTGTTCATAAGGCAAATATTGAGGATTACTGGGCTAATACATCAGATGAGGCTGAAGTCAGGAAAAGGATGTTCTCGAGGCTACCATTGAGCATGATTAGGGAGTGTGAAATTATTCCAGTACCGGTCCAGGTGGACGAGGACATGAACGTTCTCCATCCAGATTATGAGGCAGCGAGAGACACACCACTTCCACTCCCAGATTGGTTGGAGCCGGAGATTGCTGATTTAGACACACTTTGTATACCAGTCCTGACTTTCACCGGAGCATGGGTTGAAAGACATGTGAGCAAATTGAAGAGTAGGTCAATTCCTTTGACTTACAATTTGATGGGAGATCATAGGACGTCGACTGCTTCCAGGAAGAAATGAGTTACTCGAGGTCCAAAATCTCGAAGGAAAGAGCCAGTTCAGCCGGAGCCTCTGAGAATTGTGGTAGAGTCACCTACGCCATTGGAGACACGTTCTCCAAGCATATAGGAGGTTTCACTATTCGCTGATCGGAGAAATGTGTTGAATTAGGAGTAGGAATTACATGAGGAAAATCAGCCACCACGAAGAGAATCAGTTGGCTAGAGTGTCAATGCACCCACTAGAGATAATCAGTAGGAGGAAGATGAGGAAACTGCTACTGATACACACTTCCAGCGTGAGCTTGAGGCGGCTCTAGAGGATGATTCAGTTTCGGGAGATACTCAGCCCATAGAGGTCGATGAGCCTCGCCAAAATGAAATTGAAGTAGAAGAGGTCCGTGAGGAAGAAGCAAGAGATGAGCAGCCGTTTGTTATACATCAGGTAGTACCTGATTGGCTCGGGGATAGAATGAGAAGGAGCCCCAGTGAAGAGGCTGATCCAGCGGTAGAGATGGAGGAATTCTTGAGTAGGATTAGTGCGCCTCCAACTAAGAAGAGAGCTAGAAAATTTTCGAAGATTTCAACAGATGAGGATGGCTTTCGCACCCTTCACGTGGCTGTGCCAAGAGTTGATTGTGATCGAGATGAGGCAGTTCCAGAAAATTATATGATCACCACTTTGGAGTTGGGTCGCCCCACGGGAGCACAGATTATTGAGGAGTGTGATAACTCCTATCAGGCGCTTAAGGACAGATTGCTCAAGACTGAGGGAAAGTACAAGAAACTGAAGAAAGAGCACAAGACTTTGATTGGCTACATGCAACATTTGTCTCATCCTTGTGGGTAGGAGATTCCAGCACTTGAGCTCCCAACCGAGTTATCTAGGGAATCAATTAATGGCCTAGAGGATTTGAGGAAGATGGCATAGGAGGCAGATAAATGGGTTGCAGGTGTTCGTGCCGAGACAAAAAAGTTCATGGAAGATCTTTCTCATGCTAACCAGCAAGCTTCCGACATTATGGCACGGATGGAGGCAGTTGATTAGGCCTGGGGTGATGCTCATGTCTATCAGAGCAAGGTTATTCAGCGTCTAGAGGCCTTGATGCATACTCCCTTGCAGATGTTGATTGATGGAGGAGTGATTCAGGAGGGTGATAGGTACGATTTTGCTGGCTGGTACTCTTCAGTAGTCATAGGACGTGGGTTCTTTGATGCAGCACAGGCGGATTCAGTTAGATTCAGGGAGGCTATGATGAACATTGTTGATGGAGTCTTGAAAACCTTGGAGGCAATCTTTGCTAGTAGGCTGAATTCTGATGAGGTGATTGCTGATGGCTTGAGGAGTAGGCTGCCACCTTTCTTCTTGGAGGTGAAGACTTTTGTGCAGAATGACTTTGAGAACACCTCCACTTTCTCCAGTATTATTTAGAATACTCAGGATGCCTTAGTTGCTTGGAGGAAGTCTTGTACACGGCATGGGCAGGCAGTCACAGTGTTGGAATTTCAGTTGATCACATTCTGCCGATCTCAGTTCAGGAGGTTGAGGCTGTGCTCGCCAGGTTCATTGATTTTGCGGCCAAGGAGAAGGAGAACGGAAATGCACTTCTGGATGATGACCTTCTAGAAGACTGATTGTGGGCATTAATTGCCTTTGCTATTTTGGGAGTGAGTGGGAATCTTGTGATTCATTTATTGTACCACTCCCCATTCTGGCAGTTTTTAGGGTTAGGGCTGAGGTGGCTTAATCTAAGCCATTCATTTGATTGTAATCTGAGTCGTCCATTGGACTGGGCTATCTATAAAAGGGGCATCCCCCCTCATTTGTACTCATTAGATTAGACAGTAGAGATCAGATCAGAGAGTAGACATTTTGTTAGAGCAAAGAGATAGTTCAATAGCTTAGCATAGTTTGGAGGAGAAGGAAAGTTTTCCTTTGAAAACTTTGTAAGAGATTGTTGTGAAAACTATCGTAATAAAAGATCTTTCATTGATGGTGAAATTCGTCTTTGTTATGAATAGCTAGCGAGGTTTCTTCACCCCTTCTACTTCGAGTAGCGTAAAGTAGTTTAAAGTAGCGTAATTTTCATTTCATGCAAGTAGATGTTAATTGTGGACTTGTGGTGTTAATCAAGGCAACTTCGTTTTAATCCATACCACTAGCAGCTTGCTGATGGCAAGTTTGCCTTGTGTGGTCAACTGGAAAATTTTATAAGCTTAACTTCGGTTGTGATTTACGTCTTGGCATGCATTGTCTTGATGGTGTCTTGATCTTGAATTGCGACTTGAATATCTTTCACTGCTCCCTTGAAGATTGCACCAATTTTGTTGAAGCTGTCCAATGTGAGGCAAGGCAAAATCTGGTTGAAGTCTGTCGAAATTGATCCTGCATCCCGTCTTTAGATAGAATTTAGATCTTCTATACCCTGCACTCTTTTCATTTCAGTACAATTCTGGTTAGTTTTAGGAAACACGTACCTCATCGCCAAGTCATTCGCAACGTACAAAATCCCCTTCCAATCATTAACCCACTGTCAGCTGCAAACCTTTTGAACAATTATGTAAGTCCCCTCGTGAAAACAACAAATCACAACGAACCAATTGAGGGTATTCCATAGCATTTTTGGAACCTTGGAGTTGAACATACGAACTTTCTGGCAATCTTAGCGTATGGAATTCTTTGATCAAGAGAGAATGGAGTAGCCTTCAGATACTTTGTTCTGCTGATTGGTGCGGTCATAAAAATCACATCAACAGGTCTCTTCTTTTCTTATTTCATTGGAGGCATCAACTAATTTTAGAAATACCAGTTGGCCCCCTGAAGCCACTAAAAAGTTGACGAGTGTTCTATTTATCCTATCTATCCACCCATCAGATATAATGGTGCAACCATTCTTTTCCCAAATTCTCCTATGTTCCTCCACTAGTCGGCATGTGTTTTGGATGGCATATGACAAATTCATCGCCAACAATTCATCGAAGGAAAATTAACCGCATTAATATTTTTTAATATATATTTCAAAAACTTTTATTTTATTTGTTTTTATTAAAAAATATTAATACGGCTAATTGTTCGCCATAGTGAATTGTTAGCGGTGAATTTTCCATGATGGTGAATTGCGGCCGATGAATTTTCCGTTGATGAATTGCTGGCGGTGAATTTTCCTAGAGCCTTTTTGGACCTCATTCTGCAATAATGGCCCACTCAACTCATGATGACTTGGGGCCTTGAACCCCTTACCTACCACGGTCAATGCATTGACCAACCCTTCCCAATAAGGACTAGAAGCAACATTGAACGAAATATTATTGTAGTTGCAAAATCTCGCACATGTCAACTTTGCGTCATTTTGCAACTCTCTATTCCATGCAGTACCTTCCAATGAAGGTTGTGCACCAAGAGTATTACGTGGAACAAAAATTCTAGAACTATGGCTGCCTACACTTCCTGATCCTCATATCCATGGCCCAAGTGAAGAAGAGCCCCCCATATCTCTTTGTGACCCTATAGAACTGAAATTTGGGATTGGGGCTACCATTGCCTCTGCTATTCTCTTTTTATTTTCCTTCCTTTGCTCAAATGCAACAAGGAGTGATTTTGCTTCCCTTTGAACCTCTTCGGAAGCGTTTTCACATGGTCTAACATCTTTACAAGGGATTTGTGCAAGGTGGCATTTGAGTTGTTTATGACACCATTGATAGACCTGGTGCAATGGTTGCAAATAACCTCTCCTCGCGTTGACCTGGTGTTCCATGTGTCCAGCAAGGGTCTCTTGGTTTTCCACCACTTTTTTTACTTGCAGAAGCCATATTCTTTTAGCAAAATACAAACAAAAACCTAGCAAAAGAGAGACAACATCGAAAATTAAAGAAAATAAAGAGATAATAATAGTCATTCTCTAGTTGTCCTTTCCTTATGGAAACAAAATTTAATTTCTTGCTCTAAAATGTTAATATTTAATAATAATAGTCAACGGAGACATTAATCTTCAAGAATTCTACTAAAATGAATAAAATCTAGAATGTAGCACAAAGACAAGCATGTGAATTGCTTGATGGTTGATAATTTCAAAGAGTACAATGCCTTTCCCAGTAGTTTTACTTTTAACTTTGAAGGACTTTTACTGTTTTGTACTTATTGGATACACGGTACACCCTTTGCAAGGATTCCTGTATTTGGGTTGCTTGATGTCACATCTTTGTAAACTGCAGACTGTTAACAAAAATATTCGAGACATAATCACTACTGCAGGGAATAGTCATAATGTGAATGAAGATGTATTGTAGTCTGCTCTTAGAAATTGCAAAGGTATGACCTATCTTTGATTATAAAGCTTATGGTATTCTGAAATAAAAATGTTTTTCTTGAGCAAGTTATAATTGAATTAAGATAGTTTGTCATAGATTTCTTCCAATACTCTTCTAGTTTGAAATTATTTATGTATTGCTTGCTAACTCACAAAGTGGTTACAATTTAAAGTTTTAGTAATATGTACATCTTTGATAACAAATTTAGCAGTATATATGTGCCATAGGATATATGGTATATATTTTCTTACTGAGACTTTTTAAATTCCTATAAACTATCTAATAATTCAAAACTCGATGTTATCAATGTTTATGTACATGGATGTACTTGGCAAAGACCTCATTTGTGTTATTTCCTTTGTGGTGAGGATTCATTAGGTTTGCATTTTACAAAGATAAAGGATGAGTTTTGAGTATATGGGAAGAATGCAAATATTCTTTTAAGGATCATGCTACGTGTGGGTTTTGGTAAATAAGGTGGGTTTAATATCAGATAAAAGAATCACAGACCAGAAGGCAGAATCACACATGAAATTTATAATGCATGGTCGAAATTAATAATGCAGAGTCACAGACCAAAATCACATGAAATTTTTAATGCAAAATCGATTTGGAAACCAAACCGCTGTATTTGTAAAATGCCCACCATTGCCACCACTATGCCCTCGTCACGTTTTCAATGCTTGCAGTTGCGAATGAAACCCTTTTTCAACTTTAACTTTGACGTAACCCTTTTTCCACGATTTTTCCTAGTCAAACATGCAGGTTTTCATGATTTTAAGCAAGCTTTTTGCAAAAAATATAGCAATTAATTGCAAAGACTCGATGGCGAGTTTTTCTGCGAGTTACTTGTTGCCATTATTGGTGTGTGAGTACTTGCGTGTTCGCCGAATACTCTACGATTTATTCAACCATGGTATATTTAATCATTTGTAGCAAAAGGTGGAAAAATATATGATATGGTATGGAAATGGAATATAAGAATGGGTATTAAGGCATGTGAAAAAGGCTAGAATATGGGATAAAATAGAACGTATATGCCTCTCATCATTCCCCCCAACTTAACATATTGCACGTCCTTGTGCAATATTAATTACTAAGAGATTTTAGTTCGAACTAGTAGCCTTGGGATTTATGACTTTGGATTCCTTCTTCACTCTTGACTATTATAGCTCATGCTTAATCACATTTCTCCTTAATTTTTTATCAACTCCTCTTCATAACACGCTTTCTTGGATTTTCTTCCAACTTACATGTTTTTTCTTTTCATTTTTAATATTCATACCTTCCTCCAACTTTTTACTTTTTCATCATTTTTTCCTCTATTTTTCAATTATTTCTCCTTTTATCATTTTTTCATTTTAAATTCTATATATAGGAAGCATCATAAAAATTTATCTCCATATTCATGAGCTATGAAAATGGGTAAAATGATAGGAAGTGGATGATTATGAAGTGTGAAAAATAATGGATATTATGACCGATAATTATGGATAATGTGAAATAAAGGCAATAATGGGTGAAAAGATAGCAAGGAAAGATGGCCATACCTCCCCCCAACTTAAAGGGTTGCCCGTCCTCAGGAAACAAGGAAACAATAAGTGGGAAAATTGCTTTACATGACTAATATAGTAAGAAATATTAATAAAGTTAAAAGATTAAATAATGAAAAATAAAATGGATTGGTTTACCGATTTGCATATCAATGTATGCCAAGGTCTTGTAGTCAAAGTAACTTAGCAACTGTGAATGTCCAACAAAGAAGAAACCAAAAACTACAACACGAACTATAACACATGAAAGATCTTTGTCCCACTGAAGCATCACGGATCATACTGGTGGTAGCTAATGCCACTTTTGATAACACCTCAACTTAATGTGTAGTAATTCCACTTGCTATAGGTGGTCAAAGTCATCTTGACCACAACTAGAGCATAGCAACACAAGTGAGCTATAGGAGGTACAATAGGCACTCAGATAGAGTGAAAACCATGGAAGCACTGAGTGTACCAAAAAATGATTAGACCATAAATAATTGCATTTTTTTTTCTTTTTTCCATTTTTTTTCAATTTTGATGAAACAACTATGGAAGCAACTGAGTGTACCAGAAAATGATTAGACCATAAATAATTGCAATTTTTTTTCTTTTTTCCATATTTTTTCAATTTTGAGGACGACAAGTGATTGCTGGCAAGCCAATTTTCAATCACTTACCACTTAGTGGTGCTGCGAAAACAGTTTTCACCACTAAGAATTTTTTTTCAACTACAATTCGCCAAAAACTGGTTTTCAAATTGTAGTTGTCTAACAACGCTCGAAGGTTTTTATCGTTAGAATTTTTTTTTCATTTTCTTCATTTTTTTCATTTTTTTCATTTTTGAGAAATTGCATATAATGACCAAAGAAAAGGAAGCTCTCAAATGGATGTTGAAGTGACACCATCCAAAACCTAAGTTCCTTTTATGACCACACAAAAAGTCATTGTTGAAATTGGTTGCATGTAGAACTCAAAATGATGACCAACAACAAGAAATATACCTTCATCAAGATTGAGCATGCATAGTTCATAACACCATTACTACAAACAATCTTGATCTCATTTAGCTCATGCCATTATATTTGAAAGCTGCCTATAGAACTTTAGAATACATGCCTAATCACTTGATTGAAATAATTACTTACAATAGAAGAAATCTTCAAAAGATAAGGCTATTTTGTGAAAGACCAATGATAGTCTTCCAAATTATCCAATATGTCCATATAGCTTTAGATAGGTAGATGAATCAAGCTCTACGATGAAGTGTGATGATCTGCATTATAATGTCCTTGGGATCCTTTTCATGTCTTCAACTTGTCTCTGGGCGTGTGACTCAAGAACATAATATTGCAAGTTACATATTGTCCTTCACATGGTCTAGCATCAAAATTGATTTAGAAGAAAACTTATGTCCATGAATGTTGTTCACACTTTTCCCAATAATCCACTTGTGATCTCCAAGAGAGAAACACATGATTTTTTCACCATAGCAAGGCCAACAAAATGTAGACTTTGATGCTCTTCTAAAGCAGTAGCATCAACTAGAATTGGTGCAAAACTGTTGGGTAACCTGGATAAGAAATTTGCATCCATATTCTCATGACCAAGTATATCAAGTATAGTAATGCAATATCATCCATTTAATAACTCCACCATTTATAATTGATTTATTTATTAGAAAATGGAGGATAGAGTTATTAATATAATTAAATACTTGATAGTAATAAAATGGATGAATAAATACTATTACAATGAATGCTTGTGTAGACACAATATAAATTCAATTCCAATTAACACAAGAATGCATACCTTGCTTTGGTCCAAATCTCAATCACACGGTTTTATGAGAAGCATTAAACCAACACTTAATGAAGTATTTATTAATATTCAACCAAGGATCTCCAAAATTCAAGGGATTTTCCCCCCAACTTAACTTCATATTGCAAGATCATGGGATCATTAGGATAATCTAAAGAATTAATAAAGTTAAATAATACCTTGGAGCTTGTTTAATGAATGAACATCCATTTGCAGCATGTTTTGTGTGGTCATTAATGCATGCAAACTCGTCGTTTATCTAGTTGTACTAATAACATTTATCATTGGACCTAGATCAACAAGTGTGTGAGGAATACACATTTTGACCATAGGCCTCCCAAGATCTAGATGTTTGAGTATAAAAACATGTATAGGTGATAGACCTTTTAGGTTTTCATTTTTCATCTGATGCACTTCTTGAATCATTAATGTGTACATTTCAACATTTTTAATGGCATGATAAATGTTGACACACACATTTATGAGTGCAATGGTAAAATTATGCTTAGATTGAGGTGTGTGAATTCCCTCTAAAGGTTGTGATTCGCTAAGTAGATAAGAACTAAATTGAGTATCTTTTAATTGATCATATTGTTTCTTCTAATTCAATTAAACCAAAATCACACCCTTTAGTTGTATGAATAGATTGCAATTGTGATTCACCAATTTCAAGCACATTAATCAAATGTAAAGGGATCCTTGAAATTTTATTATTATATGCAGTTTGAACCACCTTATTAGGTATTGTTTTATTAGGCATTGTAGTTTCCCTTGGTGGATATGTTGAAGTGGATGGTTGATGATATGCATGAGATAATGAGAATGGTAAAAGCTGTGTTGGATATAGAGTGGGTGGTAATAGATAGGATGGATATTGTTGAGATTGTAATATATAAGATGGATATGGTAGAGATGGTAATATATGTAATAGGTATTGTATTTGTTGTGAGTATTCATTTTGCCATTTTTGTAATATGAGGATTGTTTCCATTCACCATACATACTAGATGGAGAAGCATTTTGTGAAGAAACATGTTGTCTTTCTAATCCAATAGAATTATAAGACGTGTTAAAATCATCAAGCATACCTGGATCTTCCCAATTTGATGTGTGAAGTTGTCTTTGACTTATAAAGAAGACTTGTTCACTTCCACCTTTGTTTTGTTGAGGCTCACTTACAGCTTGTATCTCCTTCACCATGTTCTCTTGAACAACTTGGCATGTGCACTTATATTCTTTCCTGCAACAATCAAACCAACAAATGGTCAAATTTTCATCTATTGCTTCATTTTCAAAAATCCATTTTCCCTCTAAAAATTCATTAATTATTTGTTCTTGCTTAGTTATAGGAATAAGATTTGTCGATGCTTGTGACGATGGTAAGGGAAGATCAAGATAATCTAAGTTGCATTCTTTAGGTAGAGGGGATATAAAAACATAACCTTGTGTCAACGCGATTTCCCCACCAATTTCTTCTTTGGTTTTTAAATTTGAAATTGATGTGTTTGAACTACCTTGAAAATGCAACATTTTTATGTTTTTTTTTTGGTCTCGTTTCTTCAAAATTACTTCTTTACCTATGAATTAACTCACAACAAGTGGTGTTGATATATAAATGATTTTAGTTTTTAAGATCTACCTACAAAATCTAACAATGCATCTATATGATTTTAAAACAACGCAAATTAGGATTACTCAACTCATTGGTCCTAACTCAACTCACCAAACTAATAGGCCTTTAACACCTTTCCCCGGCAACGGAACCAAAATGATAGGCCAAAACTAGGGTAAATAATGAGATAAATTTAATCTTTAATAACTAAATTTCAGTTTGGTCTATGCATCAATCTAGGGGCATAAACTTGCGAAAGGTGTAGTGGCTTTATGCACAAGGACTGCAGGTAGTGAGGTGAATGTGGATGAAATGCAACTATTATAATGAAAACAAAATCATTCTTTCAAAATTGCTACAAATATTCAAAGCAATTTTGCTACATGAATTGTGCAGACTATTAGAACAGTTTGCTACAGGAATTGTGGAAGCTGCCAAAACTATGCAAGTTGCTACAGGAACTGTGCAGATTTATGAAATTGATATAAAATAAAACAATAGGCTGCAAAAATGATTTAAATTAATTTACCAGATCTGAAATAGAGTCAGCTAAATTATTATTATACATATAAATAAAAGAAAACCTACAACTTATAATTTAATCACACAATACTAAAATAAAATGATAACAAAAACAATAAAAAATAAGAATTAATATCACCATCATTTCCTGGGAGTGGGCCTTCCTCCCAATCCATGAGGTGACTGAAATACTGCTTAAATCCTCAGAAGAAAAGTTGTTGCATGAATTATATTCTCATTAAAAATATTACATGATTTTTTGCACTATTCTTCCTACTCTGTTACATTGCTGCAATATTATTTTCAGAATTATTCATATGTAATTCTTCTCTCCCCTTTATTACATTTCTACAACACTATTTTATAGTGTTTTCTCCTATTCTCTTGCCATCTCTTATGGCATTATTTATGGCTTGTGGGTTGGAATTAAACTAGCCATAAATATAGGAGTTTGGTTTGCCATGAAAATAGCTATCTTCTTGGTCTATGTCCATCACAACTTAATTAGTTGTAACAACAAACAATACATATTATTTTATGCCATATGAGTATTAAAATAAATCCTTAGTTATAACAAAATAACTAATATCTAGCATAACAAGTAATTGCTTAAAAATAGATTAATAGCTGAAATTATTTAATGCCAAGTGTATTCACGGGCTACAATATTTATTTTCCAAGGTTAAAATGACAACAAAAGTTAGTAAATACAATTCAATATTTATTTTATCTTAATTTATCTAAAAACAGTATTAAAATATCCCTTATGTATATTTAATCATTTGCAACAAAAGGTGAAAAAAAATATGATATGGTATTGAAATGGAGTATACAAATGGGTATTAAGGCATGTGAAAAAGGCTAGAATATGGGATAAAATGGAACATATATGCCTCTCACCAATAGGGATTACAATGGCAATTTGTTCTAGCTTTATGGGTTGACCCCACTTCAAAAAAGACCCAAATTCTCCCTTTTAGAATTATGTTGATATGGTACAATGACTTCTAGGTGTTGGGGGTTATATTTAGATTTTTAATGGGCATGATGTTCAATATTCAAGTTCATATAGTCGGGTGAAAGATCATTTGTGCCACAACCCTAGACTAGGCATCAAAGTTTTCCCAAGAAAAAATCGTTTACCCATTCTAGAAGCACAAATCCTAGCATATATTAATGAGCAAGAAAAAGAAGATCAACTAGTAGGTTGCAAATCAAGTCATCCTTTTGTTAAAATATCTCAAGGAATGAAGCCCCCTCCACTGCCTTCTAATCTTCAACATGTAGAGATCCACTCATCTTTTTCCACACTTGAACAACAATTTGTGGCCTTTATACATAAAAGATCAAGCAGATTGTTTAAAGTGGCATGTCAAAATGAGTCTTGAGAAATTGTCAATCAACACATAGCGAGATGTCTTTATGGAGATGGATTGTCTTTCAATATCGTTCATTCACTATATTGACAACAAATGGTGAAATAAATTAATGAGGCTTGAAAAGGGTACAAGGGCTTAGGTTTTGAGAAAGTGCATAGCACCTTGTTGGAAAAAGAGGTGAAGTTCGTAGAGGAGTCATTGAAGCCCATAAGGGATTTGTGGGCCTAAACAAGGGTGCCCATTGTTTCCAATGGATGGAAGGATGCAAGAAATCAACCATTGGTTAGCGTTATTGTATTGTCCCTAGGGGCAATGCTTTTGAGAGAAATGGATTGTGAAGGGGAGGTGAATGATGGTGCAGTTATTGCTAGCATTTTCATGACAACTATTGTGGAAGTGGGGTCTTGAAACATTGTTCGAGTCATAACAACGCCAAAAATTGTAGAGCATTTGATTTATTAGTCAAGGAGCATTATTCACACATATTTTGGACACCTTGTGTTGCCCACTCCCTCAATCTTATGATACAAAAAATTAGCACCAAAATTGATTGGATCAAATAGGTGTATGCCAAGGCCGAAGAGATCCAAATGTTCATCACCAACCACCATGTCATAGACATATACAAAACACTTTCAGAATTGGATTTGTTGAAGGTAAGTGAAGAAATAAGATTTATTTTAATAAATATGTTTCACTTTAGTAAAAATTTTATTCTATTTTAATTTTGATTTTGTAAATTTTATTTTATTTTGATTTTGATTTTCAAATAGATTGCTAAGACCCATTTTTCCTCCAAACACAATGGTTTTCAGACAACTTGTGGAGGTTTAGGAGGCACTTTCTAACATGATCATCAACCCACATTGGTTCATATAGAGGCAATCTATCACTACAAGGGCAGAAAATATTAAGTGAATGATCCTAGATGACATTTGGTGGGATAATGCTGAATATCTCCTCAGTTTCATTGAGCCCATATTGAGTATGATCCATTATATTGACATTGACCTATGATTGAGAAGATGAAAGTCATCATAAATGCAAATGAGCAAGATCCTAAAGAAAAGTTTTTTCAAATAACTACACAAAATTATTAAAGAGAGATGGAACAAAATGACCACCCCACTACATCTTTTTGCTTTTGTATTGAGTCCCAAATATTATAGTGTAGGTCTCCTTTTTGTGTCGGCAAGGATTGCCCCATATACAAATGTTGAAGTTAGCCAAGGGTACAAGGCAACACTTCATAGAATCTTCATTGATCTTGATATTCGAGATGCAATTAGGATTTAGTTCATGGATTTTGTATGCTCCAATGACTTTAGTTTTGATGCTCTTTGTGACAAGTATAAGGTTGATGCTCACAATTGGTAGTACTTCTGTGGCCAATTATTCACACCTACATCTTGTGATCAAAATTTTATTGGAAGTAAGTTTTATACAAAAATTCTTTTGTCTTTTAAGTTTCATTTATTTTTTCTAATTTAAATATAAATTTGATCTTTTAACTCTCCAATTTTGTCTTAATAGGTTGCTAGTTCGTCTACATCTAAAAGGAATTGGAGTACATACTCTACTCACTTTGTATACAATGAAATTGGAAAATAATAAATACAAAAGAATCAAAAATACAAAATGAAAATCAAATCCAAATTCTTATTTTATAACCTCACTAGAAACCTAAAAAGATGATATGTCGCTTTTCCTTTGGATGTGGATGCAATATCTATAGCATAACTCTTATGAAATGATTGATTGATTGATTTGATTTTGACAAGATGTACTTTCTTAGATGTGATTGATATCTGAAATTTATGAAGGAATGACTGAATTTATAGACTTTCCAAGGAAAAATCAATTTAGAGATGAGGATAAGATTGAGGAATTTAGTTAACTAGAGAATCTGTGGAGTCAACTCAACTACAAATCGAAAAATTGCTATTTCGAAGTGATGAGATAATATTGGATAATTTATTGAATTGATGTATAATTGTGCACATGAAGTTTTTATTTGGGATTTTGGATTGCGGATTCTTTCTGGGTTTTCAGAGAGCTTCGCAATGGTGGCGCATGCATCGCATTCTGAGCAACTTCTTGAATTTACTATTTTTAGTAAATTCTATATTTAGCAGTGGTCCAGTCAGCACCAGCTCAGTCAACTTTCCTTCACTTGCAGTTCATTGGGTGATCATGATTTTTGGCTTAAGAGGTTCATTTTGGAGAAATAAGTTATTTAAAGTCAATAATGTTTTATTTTATAAAATAACCCCTTGTCCTAGCAATATGACTTTAAGTCATTTTAAAGAAGGGGACTTTGAGGGTTATTCTCTCATGAGGAACATATTGCGACTTTTCCTAAAGTTAATTGCTCAAGTGGAATTGGACGCCAACCTTGAGAGATGTTATATTATTTTAAAAGTGATTTTTATCTCTAGAGGAATGGGACGCCATTTAGAGGGAGCAGATAAAACAAAGTCAGAAAACCTAAAAGTGTCTTGTGGTGGGGCGCACTTCTTAGGGTTTTCAAGAGATCTTCTCAAAGGTCTATATAAGGAGGCTACTTCTATTCTTTTGAATCATCGTTTGTCTACAGGAATGTTATGTTGCCGGATTGGCTTTGGGATTGCTTCGAGGAATGTACGTCTCCTAGCTTGGCATTGCTTCTCGCTTGAAAGATAGCGACTAGTGGTGAGATAGTGTAGTTTGAGAGTTTTGCATTGGGATTTGTGCATTGTAGTCAGCTTGTGGCTTTCTAGTTTAGATTACGCATATTAGAGGGTTTCTGGAATTGCATTTTCCTTACAGCAGATTGTAGTTTTCATTCATAAATCAAAAATATCAAAAATTATCATTCTGGGTATTGCATATTTAAGCTTGTCTAGGCAGGGCGACCCTTTGTGCCAAGTTATAGATTTTTTAAGGAAGAACCTGATTTTATATAGTGAAATCGCCCCTTTGCTGGGCCGTACCATCTGCATTACCTTGGAATTCGTGCCATTAATTAATATCTGTCTTTTGAGTCAGTTTCTTGCTGTTAACTTGGGCGCCTTCATACTGGGGGCATTTTGCATCAGAGATCCAGGAATTTGAGTGAGAGTTGAGGGAGTTTTGAGCTATTCATTGAATTTCTGTGTTGCTGGTTATTTATTTAAAGTGCAGGTCTGTCATAACCAGATTTAAGAAATCTGCATTTTCTTCCTTGGATCGGAGTTAAGAAATCATTAAAGGCTTTGTAAAAGATTCCATGTTGTTGCAGCTATTTGAAGAGCTCTAATACTTGATCTTGCAGGCATTTACATATTCATTGTAAGCTGAACAGTAGTACTGTCAGCATTTCCATCAGTCTTACTTTACATTCTGTTGATGCAATTGTATTTCTGTATATCTCCGTCATATGGTAGCTCCCATTCCGTCTCAGGTTGGAAAGCACATTCTTGACGTCGAGTACTTCAGCATTCCTGCTTATTTCCTTTAATTGCATGGTAATTCCTTTTATCTCCGCCATATGGTCGCCTCAATTCCATACTGGATTGGGTAGCACATACTTGGTGTCGAGTTTGCTTTCAGTACTTGTAGCGTAGAAGATCCTCTGACCATATGTTCGTCCTTCGCGGACACATTCTTGGTTAGAGTTACCTTCAGTTGCATTTTGTTTAAGGCACTGACGATCCTCTTGCCATATGACAACCTCTCTCTTGTGAGATTGAGTGTGCATTCTTGGCAACGAGTTAATTGTGATCTACTGGTTTGAATTATCTAACCCTAACGGGTGTTATCTGCATTGTGGTGTATTTGGTAAAAATTGAAAAAATTTGGCTCGGAATATTTCATGACATGCCCCAGTCAAATAAGAAAAGAAAATTAGAAAAGTGAGATGATTGATGCCCCCTTAAGAGGTTATTCATGCATAAAATGCATGGATTATCTCTCTAAAAAAAAATTAGATGGAAGATGAAAAATGATGTAAGAAAAAGATATGCAAGAAACATGATTATGAATGAAATGATGATGATGTGTTATGTTGACTTTGAGATTAACAACCTTTATTTGATATAGCAATGGATGTTATGCCCAAGGTGACAAGGTATACAATGCATGGATTGACTCTCAAAAAGAAAACCAGCCAGTAGGATGCCCCAACACTCACAAGACGTTTGACACTCTTGGTGGATCTGTGATGAGGCAACCATAAAAAATGACACACAAGAAAAATAGATCTTGCCCCAGTATATGAAATGATCATGGCGACCTTGAGTAGGTGCAGTGTGGGTCAAAAGATAAATCAAAATAAAGGTTAAAAGATCAGAAAAGATAGACCAAAGAAAAAGACAAGCAACAATCAATAAACACACAACAATCCTATCTTATGCCAAGGTGTGGAAAGGACTAAAGGACATGATTTGGATCATGTTTGATTTCAAGAAGGAAACATCCCATATAAGACAAATGTCTAGTTTAGGGAAGGAAAAATTCCATATAAGACAAGTGATAGGTAATAAGGATAATTGTTTATGATGGCAAAGGATTGTTTTGAGTGTATCTTATTGAAATTGATGTAGATTTCTATGGTTTTTCATTAAAAGCACATGTTTCAAGTGTGATGCTTGAAGGTTTGAAAGCATATTTTATGCTTTTGTTCATTTGCATTTATTTATGGGTGGATATGTTAGGGATGGTATATACTATAAGGACCATGATAAATGCAGATTAATGAAAGATAACACAAGCAAGCAAACAAGCACACACAAAGATAGAAAGACAAACATGATCTTGCCCTTAGTCAAGCTGAAAACCAATTGATTGATTGATGATGAAAATGATAATGTTGTTGATATGGGAAGGAAACATCCCGAAAACAACATGAAGATTGGGAAAGACATATCCTAATGACAATAATGTGACTTAAAGGATCAAGGTTTGTAGCAGGGTTGGGAACAAAACCAAAGTATGTTTTGGATGATGCACTAGATTGCATAGCAAGATTGCATGGATTAGGATTATTGCGTTTGAATGGATTGCTTTTAAGATGGGATGGTTGGATACTTGGATAGGTGGATTGGAAGCTCAAACCAATGACAAGGGAGAACCAAGTCTTGTGATTAGGATGAAAGGTTAATGGATTGCTTAGGTATAGGATGGGATACATGAAGATTATTGGATGGAGGATTTAGGATGTGATCTCCAAGGACTATGTTGCATAGGAATGATATGTTTTCTCCAAATATAAGGTTGGATAATGCTATGTAGGCTATGACATGATGTTGGATGTTGTGTGATGAAAGGATGGACATGTCAAGAGTTTTCCAAAACATGTTTTATGTTTGTGCCCCAGTCATTACCAAGATCAAGATGGGTAGGGAAGATGGATGTAAATGTTATGAAAAAGGTGCAAAGGATGAGACAACTTGCCCCCAAATGTAATTGTCCATAAAAATATTTGAACTTTCACATGATGTTTGTTTGCTAAGTTTTCATTATGGTACTTATCCAAAGTACTATAAAAATGGTTTTCACTATTGGATGAATTATTTCTTTTTACTTTTTTTCTTTCTTTGATTGTTAAACATGACACCTTGCTAGGTTTTCATCATGGTGAATACCCCAAGGTGATATAGAAATGGTTTTCACTATAGGGAAATTTTTCTCTTTAATATTTTTCTTGAATTTTTTCATTTTTTCATTTTTCATTTTTTTTTTGGTATTTTCTAGATGGCATTGATCTTTAGACAATCACTACTTGTTTTGGTTCATTTGATGGTGTCGATGTAGATATTGCTATCATGATATGCTAATAGTGACATGTATGGAGGACTTGTCTTGTTAGGATCATGGCACTTTGTAATGCCCCTTTTTTTGAGTAATTAGCCAAAGGGTTATCTAGCCTATTTTATTCCCATAGGTTGTGATCAAGCGGAATAAAAAAAAAAATTATTATAAAGTTGTTTAAATAAATTAAATCATAAGGTTAACTTTATTTTTAATTAATTTAATTAAAGTGACTAAAATAAAAATAATAAATATTATAAAGTCACTTTATTAAATAAAGTGTGCTTCTAGAAGTTTTGAGGAGGTTACATTGGATTCTTTTAGAAGACTTAGGTGAGCCTTTAAAAAGAGAGGAGAGCAAGTCATTTGATCATCTGGGCTTGACATCTTCTATTAGTGTATCTTGGAGAGCTTGTATTTGTAGGTTCAACGTGCCCTAGGACAAAAACCCTTGGGTAGAACGGTTGTTTGGACGAAAACCCACTCAACCAGATTGGTGGATTCACTTTAGAATTCACATTTGGATTTAATTGAGTTTTGAAGAATTAAGCTTCATGGAGTAAATTTTACAGAAATTCTGGAAGGTACAATCGATTTGCAATTTTTTTTTAAAGTCTCCTTTGGAAACAAATTTTAGAGTTTATTGGAGAATATTTGCAGGAATATATCAAGTGAAATCTATTTATATTGGTGGCAGTTATTTCAGTTTATATTTGCAGAATTATAATGCCAATTGTTGCATGAGAATGAAATTATAATATCTTTGGAGACAAATTTCAGCATATTGGTATTTTCAAGAGGAAATTCAGGTGTCATCCATTTCATATCTATATACACTTTTAGCTGGTTAATATCAAAAATATTGGTTTAGTGGAGCTGATAATATTTATAGGAGTCGTGGCTACCCTTCTCACCACAGTCTTTACATTGAATATCTAGAAGGGTATCGATTGGTCTATTTATGGAAGCAACAAATAATATAAAACCGTGAGAGCTGGAATGATATCGGACATATCAAAGAGGACATGAACATCCAATATTATTAGTCACTTCTATATATCGGTTCGTGGGAATTAATAAGTGCTAGTTGCAGAAGTGGGGATTATAATATTGTGGGGTTTCAAATTGGTCCGCCAGCCAGGACAAGTCAACGTGGGTCTATTCCTCCAGCCACTAATCTCTACCACAAGCTACGCATGTGCTAGGAAGTGGATACCTTCCTTAGGGGTGGGGTCACGATTCCTTTCCAAGAGGCGATTTAAATTATTTACGGCTCCTAATTCCTCTCAGACTGAGGTTGTCGTACACTTTATATAATCTGTGGTTTCCTAAGTCAACAGTTTGGAATTTAGCGGGAATATTATATTGTATGCGAGTTACTTTATGAGCCATCGTATCCCTTGCAAAGACCACCATGTCATACTATGTGACACCGTAGTATATGTAAATGATGCCAACGTTTATTTTGGACGGTCTCTAGGAAAAGTTTACTGTGGATACATTGTATGAACCAACAGCGTGGAGTTTGGAAACTACAGATTTATATTATCAGCATATTTCCAGGTCTGCGATGTTCTTGTATGTATTGATTTGGTATTAATGATATAGCTGATATATGTTATTAAATATTGGTTCCTGCAATTTTATATGAGTTGCATATTTGAGTGAATTACATTCCTCTTTCTTTGCTGCAATATCAATTATCATGTATATGAAATGGTGGAAGGGAAATTATACCATGAAGATTTTGCATGACCATTGATATTGTTCCTTGAGACAACAGAATTTATATAAAATCCAGTCATCTGTTAATAGTGATCCCCTTTCATTCTTTTGAGCTATGCGACATTAATGTTTGATAATCATGATGGAATGATCAAAACAAGCACATGTATAGAAACTCAGAAAATTAGCTCAGTAAATCAATGCAAAGTGTTTGATTAAATGCCCAAACATTGAAGTTTGAAATTCAAGGAATAACATAAGTTCATAACACTACAGTGCAACAATGTGCCAATTGTTTGATAAAATGCTTGCATTGTCAAACTGAGTGAAATCGTAAAATTTTCGCTTCATCTTGGGTGGGGACATTAAACGCTTGTATATAACCCATAGATGTCATTATGATCCTTGTTAGTTGTTGGTATTAGGGTTGGCCTTATCCGAATATGCACATCGTGATAGAGTACCATAAGAGTCCTTATGATAAAGTGTTGTTGCCAGGACACGATGGATTTGTGGAATAGGATTTTTGGACTTCGAGATGTTGGATTGTGATGGGGGATGGTAGATGTGGATGGATTATTTGGAATTTTAGATGTAGGATGTTTTATTTGCCAAACTTGGGATAGTGGATGATGGAGTTTTGACTTTGGATTGGGATTCTATTTGGAACCAACACTTTTATATGCTTTGTGTGATAAGATTGATAACCATTTTGATGGAGGTGGATATTTGTTATATGTAGGAGACCTCTTCTCTTGTGACCCCAATTTTTTATTTACTTCTGGATTTGGATTCTTTGCTTGATCCAGTTTTCTTTAGGATCCATTTGACTTCATGTATGTGTCCACTTGGATTTATGCATGATTCAATGGATTTGACATTTGATTTTTCTCTTTAGCATTGTAAGGTTTTTGTTTTTGCTGGTTCCAATTAGTTTAAGGAATTTGGATTGATGGCTTATGGTGTGGATGGCAGGAGTGCTGGTAGCAACCTTATGGTAAGGACTACACATGGCCCCTATTTTGATGTTTGCATCAGATGAATTTGCCCCTAATATCATGGACATATCACTAACATCATTAGATTTATTGATCAATGAATAACCAAGACCTTGATATCTAGATTTTTCTTGAAACTATATTGGTTCTAAAATGCCTTGCTCGTGTAGGCCTAATCCTCTTCTTTGATATTGCATACTTTGACATATTTTATTTGTGATGGGGTATTTGTTGTTTTGGAAACAAGATGCTAACTGATCATTGTGTAGCTGAAAACCATCAACGTTTGTTATTTTCTCATCTGTACGAAAGTTTACTTTGACAAAAGTAGATGATCCTAGTTGATAGGATATGAGGGCTTTCTCATTGTTCATGCATGTTGCCTTTTGATCATTTGGTATGTCAATGTGATCAATGGTAGCTTCTTTATCAGCCTGTTTGATGTGATCCATGTTATTTGTCTAACTATCTATCTATCTGAGGGAGGCAAGTGTCTCATCTTGGGAAATTGAGGTGGTTGTACTATGGATAGGATCAACTTCAAGTTTGTGATCATGGACGACATATAGGTGGATGAGGGGATCTTGGATTTCTTTATTGAATTTGATGGATAATTGTGCACATGAAGTTTCCATTTGTAGACTAAGTTGACTGAAGAATGAAGAGGTTTCTAAAATGGAGAAGAGTTAACTTGTGAGAGAAGATTGAGTTTCTAAAATGGAGTGAAGTTAACTGATGATGGAAGAAAGAGTTCACTGATGATTCAAAACTGGAAATTATCATTTGAAAAATGGAAATTAGATCATTTAATTAAATAATGGAAATATTATTTAATTAAATGGATTAAATGAGAAATAATATTAATTAATAAATGATAATATGTGACGAGGTGGCAAATGATTAATTAATACTTTGATGTGATGATAATTAATTAAAATTAACTAATGAGATTGTATGATAAAGATTGAAGGTTGATAATGATGACAATTAGGGTTTGATGATCAAGAGGAATATTTTCAATGTCTACACACTTAGTAAAGTACAATCATCTACACTCAAAAAAACCAAAGGACTTAGTGTATGTGCATTCAAACTTACATCTCCTTTCACACAAAGAAAGTGGCTAGAAGGGGACACAAGGGAGTGGGATAGTGAACTAGAGCATATTGACTTGGATGCTTCCACTTCTCACCTTGCTTCCCTTGATGTTGAAGATGAGCCAGCTAGCAAGCATGAGAGTGCCTATGCCAATGCTAGCGGCATTGTTTGTGATTCTTCTAATATACTAGTACTTACATCATCTAATATGGATGGTGATGGTAATATTTTTAAAGACTCATATGATGATGCTTGTTCAACGATGGCTGATTGTTGGCACATGACATTATTATTTATTTATTTTAATATATATCATGGCATTCAATTTTGACTAATTGACATTGTAATATTTTTAATTTTTACGGCGATTTTGCTTCTTATACAATATATTATGCTATGTGGTATTTTGAACGTAATTACTGCTGCAAATTTGTATATATTTCTTATTTTCACATGTTTTTTGGGGACAAACCCAACCCCCAAAATTTTCTTGACTGAACCCATGAACTGAACCCTCGAACCCAAACCCAAACCTAAACCTACTCCAAGACCAATAACTTAGATTGACTTGTGTTCTTCTCAAATTTAGATACTAGAGGAACAAATGAATGTCGCAATAATAGTCCTATCATTAGTTTGCTAGCTCTCTTTATTGGAACATGCCCATACAATGTTTAATGGACAATTCTTCAAAAAAATTAACAAATAAGTTGTAAGTAATATAGTGTAGTATTGATTAGGTGCTTTGTTTCTGTTGGATTTTTTACTACAAGTCATGGTGATGACAATTTTCCATGAGCTCTGGCCACTAATTGCAAGGCAAGGCAATCCACAAAGCACACAAGCAGGTCCCCCATTTAAGCACCAATTTTCTAAAAAATCCACTGCTGAGGGCTTTCTACACTCTAGCCTTTTTCCTTATCAGCAATGCCTTTAGGCACTTTGTTTTCACAGGATTTTTCAATATATGAGAGTATTTTTAATACTTTAAGTCTTCACTACAATGTTCCCCATACTAACATTGTTTTCTTTGTAGCTATTCTGGTTGGTCACAAGTGAACACAAGGGTTATATAGAAATGAATTCTCATGAAGTCTGTCATCGTGATTCACGATGATGTGTTTTGAGTATAAAAGATAATCCTGTATAGTGAAAAATTCCACAAAAATAAAATATGTTAAAAAGTTCTCTTTCATCTTGGTGATGGTTCTCCAAGGAGATTCGAGACATCTATGTTCTCTCTCTGCCCAATTGTCTCCCAAATTTTCCTTAAATAACTAGTGGCCATGGAAGCTTTAAGCTGTTAAAAGTACATTCATACAAGAAATAACAAAAGAAAGACATATTCTTAGATTAAATATGTATTATGAAGAAAAATTGGAGTGGAGTATTCTTTTACATGCAGATAACTGTAATTATTTTTATTGGTTGGAGTTTATATTCTCTATAATTAGTTTTTAATTTGCATGAACAGGAGTGACATGCCTGGGGAGGTTGCAAACCAGGAGGTGCATATTCCAGGGATAGCCCCAAAAATCCCTGGAAGGATTTATTATTTATTTGGCAAACCCATTGCAACTGCAGGTACACGAATAGTGTTGTATTCTGCTGTCTTAAAGTGTGTTCATTTCTGCTTATACGATGTAAGGATGGGACAAGTTAATCATTTATCATTAAAATATAGAGCCCCGCTAGCCAACCTGATCTGAATTTTGGGCCCATCTTGATGCCCAAAATGAAGGGCATGATGAGTAGCCTTATATTATTTGCCGTCTCCATTATTGTTTATGGGCTGTTTCTGTATTCAATGAAAATTTATAATATAATTCTAATTTCAGAGTGTCCCTTTTTATCACTTCTTTCAACTGATCAGTGCTGCAGATTGTTTTATGAATGCCTTATAAACAGATTTGAATTTCTCCGTTTGTAGGAAGAGAGATTGAGCTGAAGGACAAGGAGAAAGCACATTCACTGTACCTGCATGTTAAAGGCGAGGTAGAAGCAGCTATGGGCTATTTGCAGGAGAAGCGAAAAGAAGATCCTTACAGACAGATCGTGCCAAGGGTTTTATTTGAAGCAACATGGAATTTCACACGTCAAGCACCCACCTTTGAGCCATAGTTTGTGGCCTCGCTAGCTTTTATCAATACGGAAAAGAAACATGACCAACCTCATTATATGAACTTTTGCCTTAATTTTAGCTCTTGGAAAACTTGGAATTGCTTAAATTAATACTAAGCATCTCCAAGATATCCTGCAGTTGCGATTTTGTATTTTTCAATTATTTAGCTTTGTAAAGTTAAAAAAGTTTCAGTTCAATTTTTTTCGGTAGCCTTTGGCGGCTCTTATCAAGAGTAAATTCTAGATTAGTCTATTTTCTCCCAATTCTGTATCTAGTTACGCTTTTCATTTCTGAGTTCACTTAAAACTCTCTTTGAATGCTATAACTTGACACAAATAACTCTCCTTTTTTTTAATATATTAATATAGTGAACAGATATATTTTGATGAACATCAATACATTTTAAATGTCATTACCAAAGTCCAATACACCACTTCAAACTAAAAGTGAGGAAAAAGCCAACTGTCACCAATACAAAATTACATCAATCTAATGCCATAGAACATAAGATAACTAACCATAAAAAAGAAACGGCAGCAGCACCAAAACACCACTTAATCATTGGGTACAAACAACTCTTCTTTCATAAATATAGGTGGGACAAAAGGTCTGAACAAGATTTTTCGAATTTATAATTAATAAAATGTGGGCTTATAATGATAACAGATAGAATAATCCTTTTTTATGTTTGAATGTTGCGTTTTTGAGTTTGCAACTGTCTTACAATCAAATGATTGCACCTTTGTGATTTTTCGAATTTATAATTAATAAAATGTGGGCCTATAAGTTATATGCATGATAACAGATAAAATAATCCTTTTTAATGTTTGAATGTTGTGTTTTTGAGTTTGCAATTGTCTTACAATCAAATGATTGCACCTTTGTGATTTTTCGAATTTATAATTAATAAAATGTGGGCTTATAAGTTATATGCATGATAACAGATAAAATAATCCTTTTTTATGTTTGAATGTTGTGTATTTGAGTTTGCAACTGTCTTACAACCAAATGATTGCACCTTTGTGATTTGAAAATAAAAGACTCCAACACACAAGGACACACGCATACCCACTATAGTACAAATAGTTGAAAAACTAACATAAAATTTGAAGTGATTAGAGTAGCAAGGCTCCATATTCTTATGCTGCTAGAGCACTGTTTCCAATAATGGTTGACCTATTCGAGATGGTCACTACAATTTCGGATATCCAAATACCTTGCCATCATGAATTATCTTTTATGTCACATTCTTCCAAGAAGATTTTGGATACCCATCCACAGGCCTTTCCAACTATTAGTTCTAGACCCAAAATTATTGTCATAGTCTTCCAAGAAAATTTTGGCATGGAATGCATTTTTATTTAGAAAATGAACATTCAAAAACCCTAGGGTTAGTGCACTTGGTTTCAAAAGGTTTTCAGATAACAAACAGTTCCCAATTGCAGATCTCTAGTTCCTTGTTAAGGTGGTTAGACCAAGAGGGTTTAAACACCCCCTTGAATCACAATTTGTAGATTCATATCCTGTTGATCGTGTAGAGAATGTATTGGGGCCTTGGAAGTCTTGGTTTCTAGGGTGTCATCAAGCTAATGCAGTGGAAACAGATGAAAAGTTGATCTTTGTGAATGCAAAGCAATATAATGGAATTCTAAGACATAGGCAAATTTGTAAGGTGAGGCAATCATAGAAAAATAAACTCTATGGTTTTACCAAAAACAATTAGGAACAATGCAAATATCAATATTAAAAGGCATCATTTAGAAGATGTCCAAATAGATCAAGGTGCAAACAAGGGCAAGGAGATGGAGGTTTCTTCACATCATGGAGTTTTGGAGCTAAAACAAAGTAATACCAAAAATCTCACAACAAATAGTTGGGTAAGAGAGGAAGGGTCTCATGGTATTAAAGACCCATACAACCCCATGACCACTTCGTTGTTGCGGTCATCAAAGCTTTATGTAATTGAGCTCATGAACATAAAAAAGAGGATTGAATATATTGAAGCAAAGGGGCAGTAGGAAGATATCAAGTTAAAGAAAATTATAGAAGCGAGTTGGAACCTTGAAAGAGAAAGTAATAAATTTGCAAAATAATATGGAAAGAGGACAACAAGAACTAAACACTATAAAGCAAGAACTAGAACAAGTGAAAATAACAAGAAAAAAGAGTTCTGTAGCATTGGAAGGCAATGGCACAACGTAGCTGGAAGAATTCCAATCAACAATCGCAAGCATGTAATTAAGAGAAAACAAACTTGTACCCAAACCGAATTTTTTGCTTCATTAAGGCATTTTCCTTAAAGAGTCTAAACCTTGTTAAAATGATGTCAAAACACAATTTTTTGGAAAATCAAGTATGGACTTTCAGTCAGTTTGATGTCAAGAAGATATTGGCAAAATTTGAGAAAAAATGCAAATTAGTGTTTTTGCACCCTTGTTTCATGTTGCAAAACCCTAAAAATTGAAACTTGTTAGAATTGGTTGAATTTAATTTTGATTGGCTTATTTCACATCATGATCACAGTGGTGAAGTCAGTTTCAGTTAAAAGTCAGTTTAAGCCTGGTGGGTAGTTTTCACTTAGGAGAAAAGTTAGGACTTCTAAGGTCGTCAATGGCAGTTGGCCAGTACCACATGTCAAATCTGAGCCTAAAACTCAAAGCAGAACATTCTATGATGAAAGATGTTGACAAAGATGCTTCTCGGCAGAGGGGATTTTTAAATGGCGAAAAGTGCAAAAAATATCACGTCTGGGAACATTTCACTTTGTAATGTGGGAGACGCTTGCACAATTAGCGTGCAAATCAACTTTACAGTGTCTGTACATGTGAAAATCGTGAAATACAGTCGCATACACGCGTCAGTAGCAGTAATGCTTCTACGTGGTCAATTCAACAGCCAACACAATGTTTGTAGCAAATGCAGGAAAATATTACTTCCAAAGCAAATCTGTGCCCCTATAGCTTAGGGGCGACCTTCAATTTGGAGGCTCAAATTTAGTTGTTTCTAGTTGCAGATACATTCATTCTCTTCAGTTTTCAGTCAGATTTCCGACAAGCTATCAAGCGAGTCCATCCAAGTTGTAGAACTTCGACAATCGAAGGCAGAAGTAGAAGGTACAAAGAGTTTACACATCACAAAGATAGTCAAATTTGTGATTTATGTGCCCCTATAGCCCAAGGGCGCCCTTGAATTAAACTTGTCAGATGAATAAATTTGTAGTTTTTGTTTTTGGGGAATCTATTCTAATTCAGCCCACATCTACGATGCATACGTTCGCGAGATTGTTAGATGTGTTGAGTGACCGTGGCAGTTGTTCCAGCAAGCATGTAAAACAGAGGGAAAATAAAAGTAAAAATATCAAACTGTACCTCTATAGGTCAGGGGCACCTAGCCTTTTGGCAAGCTAGATGGGGTTTTTAGCAGATGTCGTCTTCATGAGACCTGTGCAAAATCCTCCTAGCTATTCAATGAATCCAACCGTCAGCCCTCAGGGTTTGTCAAATGCTCGTGAGTGAGGAATCAACGAAAATTACTAAAGAATGAAAACAAGTAGAAAAATGGCTAAGTATGGAATTTACATACTCCCTTGAAAAAGGTGCCTTTCTATTGGAGGTCTTAGAAGCAGTTTTCTCGCTTCGTCACTTCCAAGAAAATCTCTTCTAAGTTTTTCCATCTTTGTGATGAGATCAACGATGCACGCATCAAAGCAGTTCGGCTCTCAGTGTCGAGGGTCAAAGTACAACATTCAGATGCAATTTTCAAAATCATTCTCAAAATGGTAATTGCGCCTTTGTAGGCTAGGGGCGCCCTTGCTTTTGAGGGCCTTAAATCAACTTTTAGATGCCTTACATACAGTCATTGTTTACGAAATTCTTCTAGCTATGCGATGGATCCAGCATACAGTCGACAAGAATCATCATTCACCGGAAATGACAGTTTGAAGGACAAGGTGGCAAACAAAGAATGGCCAAGTCTGGTGGCCTGTATAATATTTTAATAAAAGAAAACTTTTATTTTGAGGCATCAGATGTGGTTTTTAACACTTGCAGCTCCCAGCAAACATTTCATCTTAGTAGTTCTGGCTTCGAAATGGATGTGTTAGCTCAGTTCCAACATCAATTGGGCACCCAGAAATTAGAGTTCAACAAAGGCAACCATGATGTTTTCAACTAACTACAAAATAGGAAGTTAGCTAAAAATCTCAACTTTTGCTAGTGTTGGCGTAACAACACCTTTGGAGTGCAAGTTGGTACGGACAGCTATGCAGACTACGCAATGAGTGCTCTTCAAATTAGGAGGGGAAGCTCCCTCGTTGTGCTGACAAAAGTGCTTGAAAAGAAAAGTAAACTAAACTATATCCTGTATTTTTTGTCTCAGCTATAAGAGGCACAAGGTTTAATAAAAACTCTATACGTTGTAGCTAAGTATTTTTTAGTTTCGCAAGACTTAACTACAACACACAAAACTAAAGCTTATACTATCCAATTCCCTCAAGAATTCAGAGCATGAGGAAATGGAACAGGAATGATTATCAGACGATAAACTGGGTACAGACTCACAACGTGAAGGCAAGGTGGCGCGACTATATGCTTGTCTGAATAGGCTTATTATTCACACATA
Organism: Sequoia sempervirens; assembly: GCA_007258455.2. NCBI lineage: Eukaryota > Viridiplantae > Streptophyta > Pinopsida > Cupressales > Cupressaceae > Sequoia > Sequoia sempervirens. The sequence continues at coordinate 57,737 of VDFB02369185.1, forward strand.
TCACACGATAAACCAAGTATTGATTCTCAACTTGAAGGCAAGGTGGCACAACTATCAACCCAATCTGAATAGGTTTATTGAATACACACATCACATGATAACCAAGTACAGATTCTCAACTTGAAGGCAAGGTGGCGCAACTATCAACTCAATTTGAACGAGTTTATTGAACACAAAACACAAAGGATAGCCAACTAGGATAGTAAATTGCATAGGCAAGACATGCATACAATCCACGATCGAACTAGCCACTATATCTAACTAAGGCAAGCATTCACCTTCATAATTGCATGAAACCCAGGTGGCATAACAATTCATCATAACAATAAATACTCATGAACAGACATAGAACGAGCAATATTATAGGCAAGGTAGGCACAACATATATTTCTCTCATGCAAAAGTTATGTACAAATGAGCAAAATCTCTTATTTATAGACATCGAAAGGTGTAGGGAACCCTAAAATCACCTTGAGTCAACTACAATCTTGCAATGCATGCAAGATTTATTGCTAAACCCTAATAAAGCAAACAGTACAGTTAACTAGAAAACTACCATCAGTTAACCAATACAATTAATCTAAAAATGGACAATGTGCAAGCATGCACGTCCTTATTGAAAGCAAAGTTAACTGGAACACTACCATCAATTAACGTAAACCCTAAATACAACTCCAAGTGAACAAAGATAATCCCAAAAAAGACATGCATGAGATGTGACAGCGTAGAAAAGACATGCATGAGATGTGACAACGAGTTAACTTGAAAAGGTAACACCAAGTTTAACTCCTGTGTTTAATGTCTATCCCGAGAGGTGGGAATTGAAGTCTACTGGTCGTAATCTCGAGCAAGTAACCCTTCCATGAGGTTGTTGACTGCATTAGCATCTAAAGGTCGTCACAATTCATTGCTTGTCAACAACTTGAGCAATCTTGGCAACCTTTGCACACTCAAAGTAGCATTTCACTGACTTATAACTGTGGCGACTCCGTAATTGAAGTGATGGCCACTATCTCTTCTGTAGCTTGATGTCTCTGACGCTTCTCCTTAATGAAAGAGTGTTGCATGATGAAACTGTGAAGTTTGATTGTGCACACTCTGGTTGAGAAATGCAAACGAACTTGCTGCACAAAAAAAATTCCAATGGTATCAACCCTCTAAACCGGTTTTGGAAGACAATCGTCCATACAAGGCATGCAACCATATGGATTTGAGTGACTACGCTTGTCAACCCTCTAAATGCACTTGATACAAATCGATCTCAACTTTTTTGATGAAATCATGAATTAAGACCGATTTGGTCTTGAATTCAGTCTGCATGTACTGCACTCTGAAAAACTCCCCTATTGACTGAGAACATGGCTATATTCTAACAACTTTTCTAGAAAACTAAAAAATAGCCTATTAGAGAGCAATTTTCATGAAAAATTATGAGATATGGGTTTTGTCCAAAAAAGGATTTTAAGACAACCCAGAACGTCAGAAATGCGAAAATTTGACTTCTACTCGACCATGCAAGGAATTTTCAATTGAGAAAATTAGAGCTTCGAGAACTGATGCTCTTGAGTAAATTTTCCTGAAAAACTCTGGCACATGGGTTTTCTCAAGGAAGCTATTCTGAATCAACCTAGATGATTTGTTTTGTCAAAAGTTTCCAATTCTTCAAACATGTGAATGAATTTAAGACGAGAAAATGGAAGGAATTTGAGAAGAAGAAAGACTTTTTTGATGTTCTCTTCTGTCAAAATCTCTACTCTGGTCTTGAAATTCGCTAATAATTCTGACTTGTATCTACAAAGAAAGTGTTTTGATGTCTTCACCAATGATTTCTGATGAGAAATTCACCCAACTCTGAAGGAAATTACTTTTGCTTTGAAGAATTACAAATTTGCTCAAGTTGTTGAATGAAATAATGGACGCCATGCTTGCACAAATAGAGAAAAATAGCACCATAAAAGCATGACTGCAAGATTTAAAACCCTGACTGCGAAAAGAATTATCTAATTGGACCCCCTCCAGTTGAACTGATACTGACCCAGAGTTAATTCTAAAAAGTCAAAAATTAACTCTCCAGGCATCTATTTGCACAAGTTATGAGATTTTTCGCTAACTTCCTACTTTATAGCTCCTTGAAAGTCACAGTTAACCATATTCAACACTGATTTCCAGATGACTGAGTGAGGTTGTGACCGAGCAAAGTTATCCATCGTGAAGCCTATAGAGCAAGGATGAAATGTTTTCTAGGAGCTACAATTGCTAAAACCAACGTTTGACACCCCAAAAAATTAGGCACCTTTGATTAAATTGATTTTTAGGAACAAGACAACCATTTCTCCATTCTTCCATCTGATGCTTCAAATGGCTGCTTTCGGTGAATGAAGAATCCTACTAACTGGATGATGGACTCATTGTGTGACTAGAAGTATTCCGCATCCAATGAGTGTATGGAAGGCACCGAAGGACTGCATTAAGGACCCCAAAAGGAAGATCACCCCTAGCCTGTGAAGGCTCAAACACCATTTTGTCGAAAGTGCAACTTTCAACTAGATGCCCTACTTTGACCTCCGATATCGGGAGCTGGATTGCTTCAATTCGCACACCGTCTGTCTCATCTCGTAGCTAGAGTAACTTACAAGAGATTTCTCTGGAGGTGACAAAGTGAGAAAACTGCTTCTAAGACCTCAAAGAGACGATAGCCTTTTCTTTTTAAAATATACACTCCATACTGCCATTTTATGGACGTCTTTACTTTTCCACATTCTACAAAGACCTTGCACGTACGAGCATTTTCCAAATCCCGTAGGCTGATGGTCGGGCTCGTTGGAGAGCTGGAGTAATTCCTCACAAGTCTTGTGAAGATTGTGAAAGCCAAAAAATCCATTTGACAGGCCAAAAGGTTGGGCGCCCCTGGCCTACAGAGGCTACAGTGTATGTTTCATGTTTCTCCACCCTTTGCTTTACGTGCTTGGTAGGATCTCTGCCATGATTGCTCGGAATGTCAAATTGACTGGCTGACTGGTGCACTGCGAAGCTAGACTAGATTAGCACATATCTCAGAAAGACCTTATCTTCAAATACCATCATCTGATGGGTCATATTCAAGGTCGCCCCTGGGCTACAAGGACTCATATTTGCAAACTAACTACCTTTTTTCATATGCATCCACTTTGTAACCTCAGCTTCTGACTTCACCTACTGGAGTTCTAGAACTCGGATGACTGCGTTCGATAGCTCATCGGAAAGCTAGGCCAATTTGGAAGAGAATGAATGTAACTGCAAGCAAAAATAACCAAATCTGGACCTTCAAAGAGAAGGGCACCCCTGGGCTACAGGGGCTCAAAAGCTGTGAACTGACCATCCTTCGCAATGTGCAACCTCTTGTACCTTCAACTTTTGACGTTAGTTGCCAGAGTTTTGCAACTCAGATGACTTCGCTGGATAGCTCGTCGGAAATATGGGCTAATTGTGAAGAGATTGACTGCATTTACAAAAGGAAGTAACAAGATTTGGGCCCTCAAAAAGAAGGGCACCACTGAGCTATAGGGGCACAGATCTTCATTTTGCTAAAAATCTTCATCAATTTTTGTCTTTGTAAACACCTTTATGGACACTGAAACGACCATGTAGGAGCATAATTTCATCGTGAAGTGTTTCCTCATCATCACATGTCTCGTTCTGAGTCCCAGGTTCTGATTCTGAGGTCCAGGTACTGACCATCAACTACTTTTGACTGACACAACACTGACCAAAGTCCATGCTTGATATAGCCCAAAATTTGTATTTGACATCATTTTAGCAAAGTTTAGACTCTTTTAAGAAAAAATGCCTTAATGAAGCAAAAAATTTGGTTTGGGTACAACATTAGGCTCCGTCTGGTGACCATGTTAGATACCTACAACATAGGAGAACCCTAGAATCTTTGTGTTACGTAGACCAGTGATTTATAATTTGGGCATCGGAGTTAGGAATTTTCCCTAATCACCTAAAAACATTGGAGTTTCCTAAAAACCTAAAACAAGACTACCTAAATCACCTAAAACATGAAAAAAAATCATGAAACGAGGAAACACAATACGACATTATGAAAAAGCATAAGGTAAAATTACTTAAAGAAAATCACTCCACCCCTGAAGGAATGAAGTTCTTTGGATATTGTTTATTGAATGGTAGCGGGAAGAGCCTCCCATCGACGTAGTTTCTACTTGAAAGGCTTAACTTCTCTTCTTCTGGGAATTGCAGGAGCAAATCCTTCTGGGATGAAGATTCTCAGGTATTCATATATCCATGCAAAGGTATTTTGAAAAATGTTAGAATATGATGCAAATGGGAACGTTGATACCCTTGAGACATTAGTTCTGTTGTTGTCCATCCTGGGGATGTCGAATTCTTCAAACCAGTCGATCGAGTTCCAAACTCAATTTTTGTAATGTCGTAGGTGATCTTTTCTGACCTGATAATATCCTTTGACCAACTCATCGATCAACTCTACATCACCTTTAACACATAGGAGTTTGATTCCCATGTCTTTGACATCTTTGAGGCCTTGCAAAAGCACCTCTTTTTTAGCTTCAGTGAATTCCAATTGTAGACAATGTGCAATTGGGTTCAACTATCCTTTAGGGGAGATGATCAATTCCGTTGCTTCTAAAATTGTATTTAAACAACCTCCATCGAACTATATTGTCCATGGCTTTGTCTCCTATGTTGGTCTTTTTCCAAAACATGCAATGTTTTGGTCTTTAGCTTTTACCTCTGACAGAGTCAGACAATTACCAGGAATTATTTCAATCTTTGCTCTTGTTGGAACAAATGACTTGAGCATAGCCTGCTTCTTTGCAACCTTGAGAATATGATCTAGTTCTTCTGGATGGTCCTTAAGATATTCCAGTTGAGATATTTGTACCTTGGTCTTCATCATTGAAGCTACGATGTCAAAATTTGCTGAAGACGTGTCTCGAGCAACTGGCATAGTAATCTCATGTGAAGATTTAGGTTTAGAAGTGAGAGGCACTTCTTTACCCTCATTTGATTTCTGCCTTTCTTCTTCTTCTTTCTATGCTTTGAAGTGTTGAGCATTTGTAAACACAAGAGGAGCATATTGACGGTATTCTTCTTCTTCTTGTTCATTAACAGGTTCTTTATCAAAGTATCCCGCTGCAAAGTCGCCATTGATGTTGTCCGTCTGTGGTGAGACAACATTTGAACTTGGTTTTGGTACAAAACTAGAACTGGGAGCAACTTCAATGTATCCCATGATTTGGATCATTCTCAGGTTCTCTGGACATGTAGATTTGGAATGTGCATCATTGTCGTGAAAAGGACAAAATACTGCACTATGTGCAACTTCAATCATTGGTCTTAATGGAGATGTTGGAAACCGTGGCTGAAGATTGTCTCTCTTTCGCTGGTACAGTTGCTAAACTGGAGATCTGATGAAATTTGTTTTTATCAAGCCAGAAGTGATCATATTATCTTCCAACTCGATGGCATGTTCTTGTGCACTCTTCAACTCAGTTGCTTTGGTTGTCTTGAGGAAGAAGGCTATCTCTAATGGAAGAGCATTTATGAAACAACTTATCAGAATCTCTGGTGATGGATCAAGTGTAGAAGAAACTCTTGCAACAAGATGATTAAATCTTCCTACAAAATCTCTCATGTGTTCATTGTGCTCCATCTTTGAATTTGTAAGTTGGGTGAACAACATATGATTGTCTTCAGTGAGCTTGAATCTCGCCAAAAAATTCTCGCTCATAGTTGCCTAGCTTGTGATACTGCCTGGCGCTAGGTGATTGAACCAATCGGTAACATTTCCCACAAGAGTCTCGACAAAGAGACGCATCGCGATGTATTCATGTGCTACATGCAAGACAAAGCAAGTCGTTGTGAACACAAAAAAATGGTCCTCCGAGTTTTGAGTTCCATCGCCATGAAATCAGGGAAAGTGCTTCCTTGACCCTTTAGGTAACTCATGATTTACCTCAAAAGCTAAAGGTCCAATGTTATTACCCCAAGGTAATGGGGGTGGACGTCGCCTGTCAGCATTATTGTTGTTATCATCCATTGGTTCTGTGTGAATCATACAATTGTATGCCAAAGTGTCATTCCCATGAAATAAAAGCGTTTAGCTTTTCTTGAAGTTTTCTTGCCTCGTTCCCCATGGTGGTTGCCAAAAATCTATTGGCGTAACAACTAACACCTCTAGAGTGCAAGTTGGTACGGACAACTATGCAAACTATGCAATGAGTGCTCTTCAAATAAGGAGGGGAAGCTCCCTTGTTGTGTTGACAAAAGTGCTTGAAAAGAAAAGTAAACTAAACTATATATCCTGTCTTTTTTGTCTCAGTTGTAAGAGGCACAAGGTTTAAGAAAAACTCTATATGTTGTAGCTAAGTATTTTCTGGTTTCACAAGACTTAACTACAACACACAAAACTAAAGCTTATACTATCCAATTCCCTCGAGAATTCAGAGCATGAGGAAACAGAGCGAGACAAATTATCAGGCGATAAACTGGGTATAGATTCACAACGTGAAGGCAAGCTAGTGTGACTATTTGCTGGTCTGATTAGGCTTATTATTCTTACACATCACACGATAAACCAAGTATTGATTCTCAACTTGAAGGCAAGGTGGTGCAACTATCAGCTCAATCTAAATAGGTTTATTGAATATACACATCACACGATAACCAAGTACAAATTCTCAACTTGAAGGCAAGGTCACGCAACTATCAACTCAATTTGAACAAGTTTATTGAACACAAAACACAAAGGATAGCCAACTAGGACAATAAATTGCATAGGAGAGACATGCATACAATCCACGATTGAACTAGCCACTATATCTAACTAAGGCAAGCATTCACCATCATAATTGCATGAAACCCAAGTGGCATAACAATTCATCATAACAATAAATACTTATGAACAGATACATAACGAGCAATATTACATGCAAGGTAGGTGCAACATATATTTCTCTCATGCAAAATTTATGTACAAATGAGAAAAAACTCTTATTTATAGAAATCGATAGGTGTAGGGAACCCTAAAATCACCTTGAGTCAACTACAGTCTTGCAATGCATGCAAGATTTATTGCTAAACCCTAATAAAAC